>VSMD01015857.1:0-105699 GCA_008750895.1 Mirza zaza
AAAAAAAAAAAAAGAATATACGATGGAATATTAATGAGTCATTGTGCAGTCATTAAAATAAGTACAAAGATCATATTACTTAAAGATTCAAAGTAAAATTACAGATTGGAGATTAAAAATATTTATCAAGAGAAGGCAATTTATAAAACAAGCTATTAGTGGAATAATGAGTGATTTAAGTTTCTTGTCTATTCCATTGGGAGGAAAAGTAACCAATAAAATGTAGGTTATATAAGACATGGCAGCTGAAAATAAATACTTGAGATTTTATTTATTTATTTTTTAGTTTTATTATTATTTTTTAAGACAGAGCCTCACTTTGTTGCCCAGGCTAGAGTGAGTGCCATGGCATCCGCCTCACAGCAACCTCAAACCCCTGGGCTCAAGCGATCCTCCTGCCTCAGCCTCTCAAGTAGCTGGGACTACAGGCATGCGCCACCATGCCCGGCTAATTTGTTCTATATGTATTAGTTGGCCAATTAATTTCTTTCTATTTATAGTAGAGACGGGGTCTTGCTCTTGCTCAGGCTGGTTTCAAACTCCTGACCTCGAGCAATCCACCCGCCTCGGCCTCCCAGAGTGCTAGGATTACAGGTGTGAGCCACCGCGCCCAGTCAATACTTGAGATTTTAAATGAGTTCCTAAAGTTCTAAATACCTTCACAGGCTTCTGCTTCCAGCCATGAAGGAGGAACAGAAACTGATTTACTCTCATGCCTTAAACAATTAAAAAAAAACCCAGATGGTGTAATAATACATATGAAACAACAGTTTTCTGACATCAAACAGGCAGCACAGGGCAGCAAGGTGAGCCTATGATGGCCCCAGCCTACTGCCTAGAGGGTTTCAGAGAGGGGAGATCTAAATGTAGCCCAGCAGTCTCCCCACAAAATGTGGAATTTGGAGAGTCCAAGTCAGTCAGAATCTGTGGGGCAGAGTATTGAAAAGAAGAGAACTTCACAGAGAGAGGTGGGGAGATCTGCAGGCGAGATTCCTTTGAGTCTTCAGCTGAATACTGATCAGAGCACGCACACGATGAAATTCCAAGGCAGGGCAAAGAACAGCAGGTGGAGCAGGTGGAACGATCCGTGTGTGACAAGGCTGGGAATAGTTCCTGTGCCACCAAGTAGAGAAGAAAGACCCTCTAACACACAAGGCATCAAACTGAGTCCCCAAAAGGGGACAAAAGTGCCTCAGTACTGGGGACGAATCAGTCTTTGACTAAACAGCTATTCTGTACCTGCCTAAAAGAATACTGAAATCATGCCTTGAGGGATCAAATTGTTCCCAGAAAAAAAATCCAAAATATTTAAAGGAAGACCTCAAAAATCTAGCACTCATGTAAGTACCGCGCGCTAACCGATTGCGCCACTGGAGCCCCTAAAAATCTAGCACTCAATAATGCAACATTCACATTTTGTATCCAACCAAGTTTACTGGTATCTCAAAAAGCAGGAAATTATGATCCATAATGAAGAGAAAAATCAATCAAAAACCAAATCCAGAAATGGCAAAGACAACAGAATTAGTAAACAAAAATATTAAAACAGCTACTATATATACACTCCATATGTTTAAGAAAGTAGAGGCACCTGAGCATAAGGAGACAAATGAAAGGTATTAAAAAGACTCAAACCAAACTTCTAGAGTTAAAAAAATAGAATGGCTGGGATTAGCAACATATCGCACCCTGATGGAAAATTTGGTGAACCAGAAGACACAGCAGCAGCAACTATCCAAAACATAACACTAAGAGGAAAACAAAAAAAAAAACAAAAAAAAAAACAAGAGACTGGCCATGGGGAGAAAACAGAGCACCAGTGAGCTGTGGAACAAGATCAAGTGACCTACCATACAAACTGTTGTCACATGCACAAAATCTAAGGAAAAGTAATTACTTATTTCTATAAAAGTGTTAATATCCAGGAAAAAGGACATATAAGTGATCTCCCAACACTGATTTTAAAACTACACAATAGGTGCCAGTTAATAGTGGACAGAAATTGTCATTAAACCGAGTGAAAACTTTCTGACATCCAAGTATCAGCCCAGACCAGCTGTAGTTAGACACTTATGGCATTCATCTCTTAGACTATAAGAGAAAGTAAGTATTTTCAGATTTCCACTTGGACATTTAGGAATACTTTTATATATTCTGGACTCTGAGAAACATGAGACACTTCAAATCTACTACTATTTGCCAGCTAGGACCAACTGCAGCAGTCTTGTTTGGGGGAAAAATATAATACATGGAGGAAAGGGCCTTTTCCAAATGGCTGTATGAAAACAGTACCTTTTATACTTTAAAAAGGTATTATTTCAAAGTTTCAGGATTTCTTGTTATGTTATTAGAGCTTAGGAACTAAACTTTATTCTTAAGACTTTATTTGAATAGCTTTACTTTTTGTAGTAAAATACAGTTCCTTTTACTGACAGTTACTTCCTTGATTATTTCTCAGAATGTTCATTCCCCCCATCCTGAATGTACTTGCTTTTCTCTAGATGCATTTGAGTCTGTCCACGGCCCTGAAAGTAAGACACTCAGCACTATGACTATTCTCCAGTGCTGCTAGTAACCCCCCAAAACTCAGGAAGCAGCAAACCCTCGGAGCCCCACAGCTCTACTTGCAGTACAGCTGCCACGTGCTTCCATGAGTGTCTACGCTGTGGGGCTTGCGCAGCCATCTCTGCACAGCCGGCTCGCACCGGGTACCCTTCACACCGCCTCTGCCTTTCGATGCCATATTCACTGCTGTGTAAAAAGCAACAATTGTTGACACTTAGTGCTATTAAGTCTTGTTTCTCCCTGTGCTTTTGGTGTATGAGGCAGATGTATACTCAATAGCAATTAGAGCACATTCAAAATGTAAAAAACCCAATAGAATTCTTAGGGGCTTGAGGACTCTGTTTTACGAGGAAAAAAAAAAAAAGATATAACTCTAAATCTATCTTATTATAGATTGGTGGGGTTTTTGTGGCCAAGTATAAAGGGTAAGAAATGTCCAAGCCTATGAAATCATTTTCTCATTGTGCTCCGACATAAAACTGATAAATATTCAAACTGAGAGCAAAACTAAATTCTAAACATTTATCGTTCATGCATTTGCTTTGCATTATGCTTACACTTACTGATAATACTGCTTTGCCTCAGTTCATAGACATATATTACTCAAAAGGTTTACAGTTTATTTCCTAGGACTCAGGTGATGGTGATGCTGAAAAGAAGTTATGAATAATTCTTTTTTAATAATAGCTACATTTTATTTGAGTTTTTGTTGTATGTCAGGTGCTGCTCTATGTTAGTATCTGTGGACCTCTTTAAGAACGTGGTATTTAACAGTGCCTTAAAAAGCAGGTGGGGTTTTAATAGGCAGCCCATGAGAAAGGCATTGTAGAAGGAAGGTGCTGCGGGAGCTAAGGCATGAAAGGTTGAGCGCCAGTGCTGGACAGTTCAATGTGGCTGAAGTTTACTCCTGTCCAGGGGAAGAGCAAAAGGTGATATTACTGGAAAGCTGAGAAATCTATACTTTGCTCTGATAACAGAAAATGAGAGTAGCACAATCAGAAATGCAGGTACAGAACTGACTGAAGGAGGCTAAAACTGCAAACAAGAAGACCAGTGAGAAGACTAACGTTGTAATTCTCACATTTGTACCCATCGCTACTGTGAAATTACAGTAATTCTTAGACCTACTACTTGATCTTGCTATTTAAGGCATTAGTAAAGAAGCACATATGTAAAAGACTTATTTTCTTAATATTTCAAAAATGTTATTTCAGTATAACTGATTTCCTTCATGATCTCATATATTTTATTCATTTAAAAACATTAACCTGAGAAGGAGCAACACGTTTCACCAACTGCCTAAAGGACCCATGGCATAAAAAAGACAAAGAACTCTTGTTATTTTAATATAAGGGCAATTTATAGAGTCAGTGGAAATGGCAGAGACAGGAAACTAGGAGAGAAGTTTTTATTCAAGAGAAAGGAATATCAGCTTGGGATCTTGAAGAATGAGCATGAAATAACTTTAAAAACATTCAAATGTTAAAAAGTCAATTTTATGTATTTATCAAATACCAATTATTCATCCACATTGTATTAAGCACTGTGGATACAGCAGTGAAAATAGAAAGCTCTCTGCCCTCATAAACTTTAAATAATATGGGAGAGCTATAAAGAGACACAGATATTAGTATCAATAATATAAATTTATTATATAAATATATAAATATATTTATTATATTTAAATTATTTATATTTATGTTTATTTATATTCATATAAATGTATAAATCATATAAATGTATTTATTATAAGGAAAATGCAAATAATCTAATTAATGTTATGAAGGCTAATTAGAGAACTTCAAGGGGTGGGGAACCTGTGGCCTCGGGACCACATGTGGCCATCTGGATACTTGAATGTGGACTTTTGACTAAATCCAAATTTTACAAAACAAATCCTTTTAATAAAAGGCTCGGGGGAAGGCTCTTTCTCTCTAAGGAAGTTAGAGAGGCATTTAAACAGAGGCCTGAAAGATGAGCAAGAATTAGCCAGGTTGGGTGGTAGCAAAGAAAGCAAGCATTCTATGAGCAGTGAGGGGTCAGGCTGGGATATTTGTGGACAGACCCCTAAGAAGGCCACTGTGGCTAGAGTGTACCAAGCAGAGAGCATGGCTCATGATAAGGCTGAAGAAATAGGCAGTGACCTGGTGGTTATGCTAAGGATTTAAGATTTATCTTAAGAGCATCCTCTACTTTATGCTGAGGAATAAAAGTATCCAACATATTTTTAAATAATCTCTCTAGCTAAGATAGGAACTGAACTGTAAAAAGGGAAAGTAAAAAAAAGAAACCATTCAGAGCACTGCAACGGTACCAGCGAGAGATGACTGCTATCAGCGTGGGCTAAGCAACAAGCACATAACTGGCATTTCAAGCAGATCAGTTCACTGTGTAAAACTGCAGGACATGTAGCATCCAGCACTCCCAAGTCAGTAAAACAATTTGAAAAGAGGAGAAAAAGAAAAACCACCACACCTCTGAAGTGGGTAGTAAAGTCCCTGGAGCATACAAGAGTGATGACAGAGGAGATAGCAAGACTGGAAGTGAAAGGCTGAGTGAGGTCCGTGAATGAGATGGTGAGCAAGCCAGACAGTATCACTGAGGTCAAACATGAGCTATGCAGATGGGAGAAAAAAAAATTTGGAACATGTAGGACCCGTATTTAGAACATATACAGAACTCTTACAAATTCAAAATAAGACAACCACTCAATATTAAAGATAGGCAAAAGATAATAATAGACACTTCCTGTGTGACAACAAACATGAAAATATGACTGATGAGTCAGTCACAAGGGAAATACAAATTGAAACCACATACCCATTAGAGTGCCTAAAATAAAAAAGACTGACCATACCAAGTGTTGGTGAGGGTACATATACTGAGGTGGGACTGCAATATAGTACATGCCTTACAGGAAACAGTTTGGTTGTTTCTGAAAAAATTAAATACATGCTTATCCAACCTAGCAATTCCACTCCTAAGTATTTACCCAAAAGAAATGAAAATATATGTCCACACAGACTGGTATACAAATGTAGGAGCTTTATTCCTAACAGCCCCAAATGTTCATCAACAAGGAAAGGGTAACTGAAGTGTGGTACCATGGAACAGTACTCAGCAATGAAAGGGAAACGCCACTGAAATATGCAACAAGGATGAACCTGAAAAACACTATGCTAAGTGAAAGAAGCCAGACACAAAAGGAGGACATATTTTTTGATTCCATTTATATGAAATTCTAGAAAAGCTGAAGCTAATCTACAGTGACAGAAAAGTGGTCCATGGTTACCTGAGGCACAGGCTGACTGCAAAGGGGCACAAGAGAGCTTTCTGGAGTGATGTACATGTTCTGTATCTTCACAGTGGTGGCGATTACACAAGTATATACATTTGTCAAGACTCACTGAACTGTATGCTGAAAAAAGATGCACTTTATTGCATATATACCTCAAAAGGAGATTAAAAAAAAACTGAGCTGTGCTACAAAATTATGGGGTTGATTGTTTTTCATGGTTCATAAGCTCATATTGAGGGCAATTTCAAGGGAAATTTTCCAAGTAGGTTTTGACTAATGGCAGTATCATTAGAATAAATGTTCAGCCTTTCACAGTCATTTCAAAGACTCTGACATAAAATTTCTGGTATGTTCAGGTTTTCTTCCATCCTGCCTAGTCCCCTGTCATTATTGTCATATCTCACAGCAGAGGCTCAATAATATTTGTGGATTATAAAGTGTGTCTAAATGAAGTAGATATCTTATGCATAAGCACCATACTTTGTACGTGTTGTTAAGCAACTAAAATGCTACCTATCAACTGTGAATGGGTTATTTTTAGAGCAAGCTATTAAGCTGTTCTATAAGCACCCATTTTAGTGAACTTTAATTATCTGAGCACAAAACTACAGTACTTTGTTTCACAGATAAAAATTAACTTGTCTTCAGATGCTAAGTAACTTAGACTGATTCAAATTAATGTTCCAAAAATAAGTAGGTAGATAATACTAATGACTGCTTTAAGAGAAAATGTATTCCTTACTTTAGTTTGGTTCTCTTAATTCACTAACCAAGAAGGTTTTTCTTAGAGGCTGCAAGCAATTAAGTGAGCAAATAAAAGTTAGCATAAAGTCATTTTAGCTATAAAACCAGTAAGAGTAAATGCTTTGCGTTTACTCATAATTTTATATTAAGAGTCAATATTCCAACATACTATAGGTACCATGGCTACAATCTGATGTCATTAACACATACATATACAACCTTCTCCAGAAAAGGTACTCTAGGGACCTTACAGCTTGAATAAACGCTACATAGCATTTTTCAATTTCTTCAGTAATAAAACAGAAGCTAAAGACCTGGTGAGGTTTCAATTCTGGCCCTATCCCTCACTAGCTGAGAGGCACTTAACATGTGTAGTGACCATTTGCTTGGCTGAAAAATGAGTAAAGCCCAAGGGTTGTAAAGATTACAGAAATAGCAGATGCAGCCTGAAAGATAGTAAGCCTTCAAAAGAAAAAGTATGATGTTTTAAAAATTATTTTATATATTATTATTTATTACCATTCATCATATGATACCCTAAAAAGGTGGCAACATCAGAAAAGAATACCAGGCTTCAAATCAAGAGGTCTAGTCTTAATCCTAACTCAGCCATGCCCTATACATATGCCTTGATAATGTTGGTCAAGCCACAAAAAGAAGATTCCATTATTCCATGTTCAGGCTTCTTCCTGAAGGATAAAAATTTGATAGTATACAGACAATGAAAAACAACCCCATGCTCAATTATACACATGTATGCAGAGACATGGAAAGATGAAAACTTGTAGAGACTCATATGAAAAAGTAACATTTCTCTCCCCGTGAATAGGAACAATAAGTCTAGATCTAAGATAGCCTATCAGGATTTAGTATTGTGACTATCCATTATCCTAAACAGCCACAACCAAGCAGTTTTATCTGAAACACGCTAGGGTAGCACAAAGTCAGACTTAGTATCCTCTGTAACAGATACTCTCTAATCCAAAGTGGTACTATTTAGAAGTAATCTTTGTTATTTCACCGTGTTCCAAACCTGTCACATGAAAGGGAGACCTAGCTGAAGCAAAACGGCTACCCACTTCCTGGTCATTCCCCTACGTTTCCTTCCTCCTCAGTTATTCCCTCCCATCTTCACTGGGAAAGAATGCGAGAATGGCTAGCAATTAACTAGAACAGCTAGAAGGAATACCAACAAAGACCAAGAACATTAAGTCTCCTCCAATGGCAAGCATTCAAGGGTAGCAGCACAGGCTCTGTGTGCCTCTGGCCCTAAAGTAGAGTAAGAAAATGAGAGAAGGCCTAAGGACCACAGTCACTGTGCTAAGAAACTTAGGAAAATCCTTACATTTTAATACTACCTTTACCCACAAGCCTGTGAAGCATAACCCCTATCCCTATTTTATAAAGAAACTGAGGCAGAGGGGAGGGATCCTTGTCCATGATAGCATAACTATTAGCTGGCAGAAGTGGTATTCAAACCCAGGTGTGTTGACCTCCAAAACCCATTTTTTTTTCTTTTTTGTTTGAGACAGGGACTTACTCTGTCACCCAGGCTGGATGAAGTGGTACAGTCATAGCTCACTGTGACTTCAAACTCCTGGGCTCAAGAAATCCTCAAGTATCATCTCACCTCAGCCTCTGTGGTGTGTGCCACCACACCCATCTAATTTTTCCATTTTTGGTGGAGATGGGGGTCTTGCTATGTTGCCCAGGCTGGTCTCGAACTCCTGGCCTCAAGTGATCCTCCTGCCTTGGCCTCCCAAAGTGCTGGGATTACAGGAGCAAGCCATTATGCCCGGCTGGTTCTGGCTGTTCAGACCTATTTCCTCAGGATAAGCCAAAACCTATCTCTCCTGATAGGAGAGGCAAATATGTGCTGCAAATGAGGTGTGGGAGAAGGGGAGAGCAGAAGGCAGAAGATGTAAAGGCAAACAAACCAGATATGGGGGGAGGTGAGAAAAGGACCCAAATAGGGACAAGTAAAAAAAATCATGTTGAAGACCCAGCAGAAATTAGAATCTAGAGATTTTTAGTGGTGCCAATCATGACAATTAAGTGATTTTCTTCAGCATATATTAGTAGCCTGTGAACAAGATTAGACAAAATAACAGATGGGTTCCTGTAGAGTGGGAGTGGAGAGATCAAGAAATTGAAATCAGGTCAGAATTCAGGCCAGGCCAGAGAGGACCAGCAGACTGTGAAAACCCAAAATGTGAAGGTCTCGAGCCAGGGGACCCAAGGGAGAGCAGGTAGGAGGATAGGGTGCAACAATTTGCAAAAGGATGACCTACTTCATCAGGACAACACTTGTACACTTTTGTAAGTTATATCCCAAAGAGTTAAGTCAAAGGAAGAGAGGCTCAGACAACTGTCTTCATCACTGAAACATAAAGGAGTGAAGAAATGCAAGTCTCTTATGAACTGCCTCCTCATCGTCAGAAACACTAAAAACCTGCCTTAGACATGTGGAAAATGACTCTTAAGGTGGGGAAATGTTTAAAGTTAAAGTATACAGTATTATCTAAACTGAAAAGAGCTGCCTGCACAACTAAGCAGGTGGTGAGATGTTATACAACAGATGCTAAACTAGGTAAAGTGGAAAAATGTAATGCGTAATTATAACTCTAAAATGCCAGTAAGAAAATCTCCAGTTAGCTCTGGGAAACTAATTTTACTTCTTTCCATGAAAAAGTTGCTGTAGTTAGTTACTTTTGCAACCCATCATGATAGAAGAGGAAGCAGAGAAGGAAAAGAAGATCCTGAACAAAATGTGATAATCACTCATTTGTATGTGAAGTTTTAAAATACATGCAAGTAGCTTCACATATTGCTGGTAGAAATGCAAACAGTACAACTCTTCTGGAAGATAATTTGACAATACCTAACAAAATTATGTATGTACACTGATCTTTTAACCCAGCTTAAAATATGGGTTCTAGGAATCTACCCTGTACACCTTTAATGATATGAAAATGCATATGTACAAGGTTATTTACTGCAGCATTATTTGTAATTGCAAAATATTGGAAGCAACCTAAATGCCCATATATTGGAGAGAGGTTGAATACACTACAGTACATCCACACAATGGAGTGCAATGAATGCAGCAGTAAAAATAAATATCTCCAAGAACTGACATGGAGTGAATTCCATACTGTGTAAACGAAAAAAGCAAGGTACAAAAGAGATTGACATTATACTGTTCTTCGTATAAAGGATAATAAGAAATATACACGTCTGCTTATTTGTACAAATACAGGAAGGATAAAGCAGAAACCAAAGACTAGCTATCTACAGGGGACAGGTGGGAAAGGGTGAAGGGGAAATGAGAAAAGAGTGGCAGGAATGAGGACAGAGTGATACTGCTCTGGGTACACCTTTGTATAGCTGATCCTTAGAACCTGAGTGATATGTCATAGTAACAAATGAACCTAACTATTATAAATGAATAATATAAACACAATGAAGAGGAGCATGAGGAAGAAACTCTGGGAAACAGTATTTTGACCAGATACTGTAAAGCTAAAGTCAGAAGGACTTGCACACAAATCCTGTTACCGAGTTAGTAAATTTTTTTTCTCACAAGGATACCAGTTAGCCATTCTGACACTACTTCATAGAGAATAGAGCTGAACAAGTAAAAAAATAAAACAAAAAACAAACAAAAAAGAATAAAGAAAAGGACAATAAGAGTTAGTCTGGCGAAAGAAGTATCAATAAGGGGGATGGCTAAAATAAATCATACAGTGTTGGATTAGAATCTGAGGTATCCATATAAACTCATGATGTCTTTTTTTTTTTTTTTAGAGACAGTCACCTCCAATTCCTGGGCTCAAGTGATCCTCATGTCTCAGCCTCCCAAGCAGCTGGGACTACAAGTATGTGCCATGCCCAGCTAGTTTGTTTTACAAAATTTTTTGTAGAGACAAGGTCTTGCCATGTTGCCCAGGCTGGTCTCAAACTCCTGGCTTCAAGGGATCCTCCCACTTTGGCTTTATACGAACTCACAGTTTTCAACATATACACAGACAGATATGGAAATTTAGATGTATATGTGATATGTAGGGTAGTATACATACATGCCATTTTTCTGCTGAGAAGACCTAGAAGTAACCACACCCAGTAGCACATTTAAAAACGTACTCAAGGCCAGGCGCGGTAGCTCACGCCTATAATCCTAGTACTCTGGGAGGCTGAGGCAGGCAGATCACTCGAAGTCAGGAGTTCGAAACCAGCCTGAGTGAGACCCCGTCTCTACTAAAAATAGAAAGAAATTAATTGACCAACTAAAAATATATATACAAAAGATTAGCTGGGCATGGTGGCGCATGCCTATAGTCACAGCTACTTAGGAAGCTGAGGCAGGAGGATCGCTCGAGCCCAGGAGATTGAGGTTGCTGTGAGCTAGGCTGTCGCCACGGCACTCACTCTAGCCTGGGCAACAAAGTAAGACTCTGTCTCAAATAAAAAAATAAATAAAAGCATACTCAAAAAAGGATGGGGCTGTTGAAGGGACCTAGAGGCCAACCTGAGGCAAGGAGCAAAGAAAGGTTGAAATTTAACAATTTGAGGAACATAAATAATGATAGCATTGGATTAGATTCATAGAATAAGACAAGTATGCATGAGTCCACACTTACATCAGTAACTGAATGGGCAAAAGGAGACAGCCCTTCTTTACAGAAGCACTTCAATTAATAAATATAGAAGGCAGGAAGGAAATAGGAAAAAAACATCATTAGGCAAATACCATAATAACCATTGTTTCAGACAAGATCTGTGGATGGATGCTAAAGTTAGAAAGCAAAAATTTGATCACAGTCTCAAAGTACATCCCCCAAGATATTTGCTAACTCAAAAGAAGAAAACAGGCAAACACCCTAAAGTTAACATCTCCAGGAATAAGACATGGCAACATCATAATCTCTCAGATATGATGCACTGAAAGAAGGGTACAAAATCACTTCTGTGGTTATTCTTCCACACTTAAAATGCATAATCTAATTCTAATTATGAGAAACATCAAACTCAAATTGAGGAAAGTCTATAAAATAGCAGTCCAATATTCTTCAAATGTGCCATAATCATGAAAGACAGGGAAAAATCAAAGAAATGTCACAGTTGGAAGAGACCTGGGAGACACAACAATTAAATACTACATAGGATCCGAGAAAACCGACACTGGTGGGAAAATGAGGAAATCCAAACAAGGTCCATGTCTAGTTAAGAGTATCGTACTAGGCTGGGTGCCGTGACTCATGCCTGTAATCCTAGCTCTCTGGGAGTCCAAGGCGGGCAGATCGTTCGAGCTCAGGAGTTCGAGACCAGCCTAAGCAAGAGAGAGACCCCCATCTCTACCAAAATTAGAAAAAATTAGCCGGGCATGGTGGCACATGCCTGTAGTCCCAGCTACTCGGGAGGCTGAGGCAGAAGGATCGCTTGAGCCCAGGAGTTTGAGGTTGCTGTGAGCTAGGCTAACACCAGGCACTCTAGCCCAGCAACAGAGTGAGACTCTGTCTCAAAAAAAAAAAAAAAAAGTATTGAACCAATTTTAAATTCTTGGTTTTGATAATTTTACTATAAATAAATAAGAAACATTAGTGAAAGGTGGATATATGAAAACTCTCTGTGCTATCTTTGTAAGTCTAAAATTATTTCAGAATAAAAAGTTAAAAAATAAAAATTATTTGCTTATGTTAAAAGTTACATGTATAAAAAAGATTTTAAAAAGAAAAAAGATGGGAAGGAAGGACTTGAAACAGGCTGGGCGTGGTGGCTCGTGCTTTTAATCCTAGCACCCTGGGAGGCCGAGGCAGGTGGATCGTTTGAGTTCAGCCTGAGCAAGAGCAAGACTCCATATATACTTAAAAAAAAAAAAAAAAAAAAAAAAAAAAAAAAAAAAAAAAAAAAAAAAAAAGAAATAAAGAAATTAGCTAGACAACTAAAAATATATAGAAAAAATTAGCTGGGCATGGTGGCGCATGCCTGTAGTCCCAGCTACTCAGGAGGCTGAGGCAGGACTGCTTGAGCCCAGGAGTTTGAGGTTGCTGTGAGCTAGGCTAACGCCATGGCACTGTAGCCTGAGCAACGGAGGTAGACTCTGTCTTAAAAAAAAAAAAAAAAAAAAAGAGGGAAACAGGTTAGATTTTTCAAAGAAATAGTGAGAGAAAACATGGAGGAATAAATTAAAGATATAATATACTCAGAATCATCTGTTATAAATGAAACATTCACTAAATGTTTTTGATTAATACATTAAAATGACAAAAGACATAAAAGGGAAATAGGCAAAGTTATGATGGTGATAAGTTTCTTGTTATTCTAATCCAGTGGTTCTCAAACTTGGCTACATATTGGATTGATCCATCCGTGGAGTGTTAAAAAAAAGCCTGCTCTCACATGCAGAAATTCTAATTGAATTGGTCTTTTACTATCTGTGGTTATTTAAGAACCAATTTTAAAAAGCTTTAAGGTTTCTTGAAAGGGGGTTCAAGTAAAAAACATTATAATAAATAAAAAGCTTTAAGAACTAAGAATAATTGTCCTATATTGGGTATGTGTGCATGTGTATACTAATGGAGATTCTTATTTTTTAAATGACCCCCAGGTAATTCTAATGTACAACTAAGATTGAGAATCATTGTTTCAACTCTTTCGTCTCAACCCACTTTGTCCTGCCCATATTTCCTGGTATCAGTCTACCATAGAGGTCCCATCCCTACAGGCAAAGAACCCAACTTCTTCCAGTTTCCCTTTAGAGTCTATCCCCCTTCTCCTGCCTACCAGTATTAACTTCTAGGGGATTATGCTGATGCAAAAATAAACGTTTAAATGACTGATACCAAAAAGTGGAATTACTTCACAGGCAAGAAACCTGGCCACAGATACAGTGATACTTTCTGGTCTTCAGTATCAACTTTTTAAAAACGAGGTGGGTTTTTTTGATTTTGTTTCCTGTTAAGCTGAAGTGCTTCCTTAAACTTTTTAATGGGTTAAAAGCTGAGAGAGAGAGAGATCTTGTTCCTATCCCTGCCCTCATCCACCTCCACCGTGTAACCATTTTTACTAGTTTCTTGTTTATCCTTTCATTATTTCCTTATGCAAATACAAACACATATTGATTTATTCACATCTATTGGAGTAAAGTGATTTCCAAACCTCAGAAGGCATCAGAATCATCCAGGGAGCTATTTAAAACTATGCACACCTACTTTCTATTTCATATCTATTGACTGAACAAAACTTCTTGAGAATAAAGCCTGGAAGTTTTTTTTACAAAGTTCTCCCAGGTGACCTTCTGTTACAGACACCTTTCAGGGTACTTACCCAGCCCATATCGCCCTCACCCACAGATATCTGCCCCATTTTGTCCATGCTCCTTAAGAGTACTGCTCCTGGCCATGGCTGACAAGGTACCTCCAGCCCCAGCAGAGCCCATCCAAAGGCTGAGGCAGGACACAGAGACGCTCCAGGTAGGCAGCAGAGGGGCCTGGCTGGCAGAGGAATGTCTATTTGGAGAGCTGGGAATGCTGGGATGGCCACGTGCATCCAAGCTTCATCCTGCACAGAGACAGGAGTAACAAGCAGACACGAGGCGCAGGAACAAGGCCTGCTGCTCAGAGAACGACAGAGGCACTGCCTTGGTTCTTGGTGACTTTCCAATTCCTCAATCTAGTCTTCCATTCCTTGGGTCCTTCAGGAGGTTTTCTAGAGTGAGTGCAGGCGGCAGGAGTTTCAGCAGTTGTCCTGGAGATCATCTGCTACTCTGAATGTGCTGTGGGTTAGTGTTGTGGGTGTGGCTGTCATCCGGGGGCAGCTTGAAAAGCTGCAATATTGCCACTGACTCTGGCACTCTCTCTCTCCGTGTAGGTCTTTGCTTGTGTTTGGGAACAGATGTGTTTACTGCTCAAGGGTGAAAGTGAAGAGATAATATGGAAAGAAAAGAAAAGGAACTTATTTCAGAAATCAGATTTCCACAGTAACTTGAGCAATGAAAAATTTGAGTAATTTCACAAAAACTTGGCCAGTATTCCATTGTAGGATGACAATGGCCATGCTGCAGCTTCACCCACTCCAGAAAACCTCCTGAAGTGACAGGGTGATATTTATGGTATTTGAAGAAATAACCTTAAAACTACTCAAGTTTTATTTTGGGCCAAGGTACCCTGAAACCTGGAAATCCTGAAACCTGAATTCAAGTTCTTACACCGTCACAGCTCTGTGCTTGTAACTTTGGGCAACTCTCTGAACCCTGCTTCCCTTGTAAAATGAAAAGAATACTCATCTCTCATGTACAGGGTTATTTGAAAAAATAAGTGTCTGTGAACTTGCTTCATAAATTCAATACAAATACAAACAATATCACTGCCACCTACCAGATTTTTATCACAATCCCGTCCCCAACAATCTCATTTTAAAATTATTTTATTATCATTTTTAATCATTAAATAATTTAATAATAATTATTAATCTTATTTTTTCTGTTGATCATTGTAAACTCTGCATTAGTTTTCCTTGTATTTCCTTAAATACAAAAATGATGCTAATTTTAGAATATGATAACTATATAAGACTTTAAAAGAGTTAAAGTCCTACCAAAGAGTCACTTTGGCTAAGTGACTTATCCAAAGCCACTCAGACAGAGCTAGGATCAACTCCTATTCATTCTTCCAAATTCTACGTCCTTTTCATTATACAAGAATGTGCCCAGAAAGTCACACACAACAGAACTTTGGGAAAATCTAAGTTAGAAATAGTACAAAATGCCTCCTCCTTCAAAACCCAACAAAATAAACATGTTATAAACAAAGAACAAAGATAAGATTCAAATGCAAGGAACACAGCAAGCAAATTTTAAAGGGCAACACAGATCCTGGGAGTGCTAACTAAGTACAAACAATAAAGGCCCAGGAGAAAAGGAGCAGCCCTGACATTATCAAAAGTCCATTAACAGAGTGGAAGCAGGTGTGAGTGGGTCCAACAGAAGGAAACATGGCTGCCAAAGTGTTTGAGTCCATTGGCAAGTTCGGCCTGGCCTTGGCCATTACAGGAGGCCTGGTGAACTCTGCCTTATATAATGTGGATGCTGGGCACAGAGCTGTCATCTTTGACTGATTCCGTGGAGGGCAGGACACTGTGGTAGGGGAAGGGACTCACTTTCTCATCCCATGGGTACAGAAACCAACTATCTTTGACTGCCGCTCCCGACTGCGTAACGTGCCAGTCATCACTGGTAGCAAAGATTTGCAGAATGTCAACATCACGCTGCGCATCTTCTTCTGGCCTGTGGCTAGCCAGCTCCCGTGCATCTTCACCAGCATCGGAGAGGACTACACGAGCGTGTGCTGCCGTCCATCACTACAGAGATCCTCAAGTCAGTGGTGGCTTGCTTTGATGCAGGGGAACTAATCACCCAGAGAGAGCTGGTCTCCAGGCAGGTGAGCGATGACCTTACGGAGCAGCGAGCAGCAAGCAACCTTCGGGCTCATCCTGGACGATGTGTCCTTAACGCATCTGACCTTTGGGAAGGAGTTCACAGAAGTGGTGGAAGCCAAACAGGTGACTCAGCAGGAAGCAGAGGGCCAGATTCGTGGTGGAAAAGGCTGAGCAGCAGAAAAAGGCGGCCATCATCTCTGCCGAGGGCGACTCCAAGGCAGCTGAGCTGATCGCCAACTCGCTGGCCACCGCAGGGGACAGCCTGATCGAGCTGCGCAAGCTGGAGGCCGCGGAGGACATTGCGTACCAGCTGTCACGCTCTCGGAACATCACCTACCTGCCGGCAGGGCAGTCTGTGCTCCTGCAGCTGCCCCTGTGAAGAGGACCCACCCTGCCTGTACCTCCTCAGGCCAGTGGGGCCACAGCCCTGCTGATGCTTAACACCACCCCCTTCTGCCCCCACCCAGAAATCACTGTGAAATCTCATGATTGGCTTACCGTGAAGGAAATAAAAGTAAAATCACTTCAGATCTCTAAAAAAAAAAAAAAAAAAAAAAAAAAAAGTCCATTAACACAGAGACAAAAGTGGAAGAGGGCTGACTACATGTAAGGTGTTATATATAAGGGGATGCTAAATAAAGAACAGAAAGAATAAATACTGCAGAACTGTGACATATTACAAAAGAATTTAAAAGATCTCTGGAGGCAGCAAATAGCAGAAAAAGGATTAAAAAAGTGAGTCAAGCAAAATATAAATTATAAGATGCTTAACACTAATAATGATAGACACACAGAATAGAAGAAAATGCAGGTGAAGCCATTAGAGCTGAAAAACATAAAAATTATTAATCCATAAGAACAGAAGCCAACAGAAACAGTTAAGATGAACTGTTTATAAGTCACAGCAAAGAAAATAATCAAATAATCTTTTTCATATTTGAAAACAAATGACATCACTCATGAGAAGGAAAAGAATGGAGTGTGCCTACCAATCAGGGTTAAATCTAACAGGAACAGGCTCATCAACAGGGAGAATAACAAAATCTAAACAGCAGGGAGAGAATAAAAAAGATCTAGAATGTAGAAAGAAAATGAAAAGATGACACACACCTGGGCCCAACTAAGAAAATTAAAATTTAGCCAAGATGATTATTCTTCAAGTTGATTTGATGAAGTCAATGCCAAATAATAACTAATGACTCCAAAAAGTAAATCCTGACACAACATAGTCAAATGCACATGGAAAGATAAAGACAGACACGTGTACGTTCAGTTAAGTAGGACAGGTTCTGCACTGTTCAAGGTCACAGGGGTTGGTTGCTAGGGGCTGGGGGACGAGAGAAACGGGGAGTGACCACTATTGGGTACAGGGTTGCTTTCTGGGGTGATCAGACAGTGGTGGCAGTTGCAAAACTCTGTGAATATATACTGAAAACTGAATTACATACTTTTAAAGGGGTGAATTCTTCTGGTATGTGAATCATATTGGAAGGAAGGAAGGAAGGATGAAAGGAAGGGAGGGAGGGGAAAAAAGAAAAGGAAAAGAAAGGAAAGAAAAGGGAAGAAAGAAAGGGAGAGAGGGAGGAAAGAAAGGTCTCTTAAAAAAAATCCCTTCTTTTTTCAGATTACTATTTGAGGTACTAACACTTAAAAGAGTCTAACGTGAGAGATCTCTTACGAGAGATCTTGCACCAAAACAGGGTACAAGAGCATAGAGTAGTGAAACAAGCCAGCTCTGGGTTTTGGGAGTGGGAAGAGGAGAGAAATGGCATCTTGATGATGCTTTTTATCTTGGCCAACCTACTTCGCCTGAGAAGGAAAGCTGACAAGGACTCAAGGCGGAAGCCCTGCTAAGGAATTAAAAAGCAGACATCTGGGAAAAACTTTTTATAATGCCAGATGCAGTTAAAAGTAAACTAGACCAGTGGAACAAACAGAAGAAAAACATAAATACATGTAAGTTTAATATGACAACTTACACAAAATTAGACAATGTGAAAAGCAATTAACAAATACTGATAAAACAAACTATTAATATGGAGTAAAACAAAGCATCTAAGTGTAGCTCTCCCACTTAATTTCTCTACTTAATAATTTCTTAATTTTCTCCAAAATAATTGCAACACAAGTTAAAGGGCTAAATTAAAGGTTAAAAGCCTTAGTGTACCTCTCCAATTCTGAAGCAATGAAAGAATATAGTAAAGAATTAGTTGATATAACATGATAGAAATGCTTAAGCAATAATGTGTGTGTGTGTGTGTGTGTGTGTGTATATATATATATATATAGAACTAGTTGATGGATTTGACATATTTTTAAAGCTTTCAGAAAATAAAGATTAATACCCAACTTCTAATGGATAAATTATCCAATAATATGAATACAGTTCAAACACCAGATGAACGAGTAAAACTTAGACAAAGGTTTGGCTTTACAAATTAACCAAAAACAAGGCAACTGTAAGGTTCTACCTGCATTTAAGTTACTGTCTTACTTCTGTTCAATTAGGTAAAATAATAATATCATGCCATCACAGCAAGAGGGAACAGGGAAAGTGATCAGGTCACACACTACAAAAGTCTTATTTTTTGACCTGGGAATCCATTTTGGGAAACGAGTTCCAAGAAAATTATTCAAAGGGAGGAAGGCTTGTTTTACTAAAAATGTTTATAGTTGCATCATTTAAAAACAGAGAAAAATTGAGGTAATCTGAATGCCCAACAAATGATGAACAGTTCTATAGATGACCTGTTTTTAATAAAATTAAATGTTACGTTAACATTACACATTGGATTCATCAATACATGAAGAGGGAAAAAACAGGACACAATATGACAGGGTGAGCATTAAGTAGGTTTAAAAAACAAAACATGAAACCAGCCTGAGCAAGAGCGAGACCCCGTCTCTACTATAAATAGAAAGAAATTGATTGGCCAACTAATATATAGAGAAAAAATTAGCCGGGCACGGTGGCACATGCCTGTAGTCCCAGCTACTCTGGGGAGGCTGAGGCAGCAGGATTCCTTGAGCACAGGAGTTTGAGGTTGCTGTGAGCTAGGCTGACGCCATGGCACGCACTCTAGCCTGGGCAACAAAGCGAGACTCTGTCTCAAAAACAAAACAAAACAAATCTTTCTGAGAACAGGTTCAGCAGAGCAAAGGGAGTTTTAGACCAAAGTGGGAGAGAGAGGGTGGAAGAGTGGGCAGGGGCCTGGAGGAGAGAGGAGGATGGTAGTACCTCCAAGAGAAGTAGATGTGTGGCTTTGTTTTATTTTTAGGAAAGGAGAGTCATCAGCCCCTAGGAATTTGAATGAGGTCATCCCAGAGAGATTGTATGGAACACAAGAGGGTCCAAGAACTAAGAACAAAAGGAAAAACCAGAGGTATCTCAGCAAAGTGGAGATTAACTTCTTAAAAAAAGAAAATGGTTTACAACATCAAATGCTCCAGAAAAATAAAAATCTTTGACTGAGATGGGAAGTCTTCAGCCCAGAACGATGAAAATAGAGAAAGACTGTACTTTAGGAAGTATGCACAGCATAAGTTGAGTGTGCAAGGGGCCCGGGGGGTGGAGGGGTGGCGGTCAGCTCAAGTCTGGCTGCAGTGAGCAGAAGAGGTGAGCACTGGAGCACTATAAAAATGAGAGCAGTAGGAACGATTCCTGAGGGAATCTGGCTGTGAAGGGGAAGAGAGCAAAGGGTACTTACTCTCTCTGGTAAATACTGGGGCAGGGCCCAGGAAAATTGAGGACTAGATCAATCAACTAAAAACTACTGGGTAACAAAAACAGATGGGTTTTGGAAGTGTTTTACAGCCAAAGGTCTGTTTTTGTTGATTTAGAAAATCTTTCGCCCTTCATTAGGCTGAAAAAAAAAAAAATCTTTCATGGGAGGTTGGAAAGATGCTGGTCAAAGGAGACAGAATTAAAAAAAAAAAACTCTCACTACAAAACTGGCTAATACAACTTCAGAAAAATTAGAATATGATCTTAAAATAATAAAAATAATCAGACTTGTCTCAGAGGGGGGAAAAAAAGCAAAGAAAAAAAAAAAGAAATCCTGTACAAATCCGTAGTCATTTAGTAAGTCCTTAAAAAGTTAAGCCCAAATCATCTCAGAAAAAATAAAATATCTGACAAAATCTTTTGTGATAAAGACACTGAACAAACTATGAACAACAGAAAAGGGGCATCTATGAAAAAATCCATCTAATTTCACATGTAATGGTGCAAAACTGGATGCTTTCCTAAGATCAGCAATGAGATAAAGAGGTCTGGCCTCACCACTTTTCTTCAACAATGAATATGAGGTTCTAGCCAAGGCAACTGATCAAAAAAGAAATTAAAAATATCCAAATTGGAAAAGAAGAAGAAAAACTATATTTGTAGATGACATAATCATATATATACTTAGAAGACAAGTAATCCACTAAAAACCTAGAATAAATGAGTTCGGCAAGGCTGTAGAATATAAGATCAATATACATGATACACAGTGTACAAAAATAGATTGTATACCCATGCAAAAACAATCCAAAAATAATATTAAGAAAATAATTCCATTCACAATACCAGCAAATAGAATAAAATACTTATGAATAAATTTAACAAAAGAAGTACAAAACTTATACTCTGAAAACTATAAAGTATTACTGAAAAAATTAAGATTTAAATGGAAAAATATGTCATGTTCATAGATTAGAAAACTTAATATTGGAAGATGGCAATAACCCCCCAAATTGATCTACAGATTCAATACAATCCCTAACAGAATCCCAGCTGGCTTCTTTGTAGAAATCGCCAAGCTGATCCTAAAATTCATATGAAAACTCAAGGAAACCAGAACAGCCAAATCAATCTTGCAAAAAAAAAAAGAACAAAGTTATAGGACTCATAGTGCCAAGTTCCAAGACTTATTGCAAAATAAATAATCAAAAAAGTTACCAACACAGTGTGGTACTGGCACAAAGAAAGCCATATAGATTGATGGAACAGAATTGAAAATATGGAAATAAATCAACTGATTTTTGACAAGGGTGCCAAGACCAGTGGGGAACTAGGACAACTAGACAGCCATGTGCAGAAGAATGAAGTTGGATTCTTATCCCACACAGAAGAAAATGATCAAACACTTAAATATAATAGCTAAAACTATAAAACTCTTTGAAGAAAACACAGGGGTAAACCTTCATGAGCCTGAAAATTTGGCAATGGACTCGTAGATATATGACTCCAAAGCACAGCCAACAAAAGAAAAATTAGGGTCACTTTGGTGGGGGAAGAGATAAGGTATGGGTAGGGGCACAGCAGAGGGAGTGGCTGAGGCTACAAAGTCCAGAAGGGCAGGACATTCTTCCACCACGCAACAAGAGTCACTGCCAGCCAGCCCACCTTCCGTCCATCACGGATCCCAACCTCCAAAAAGCTGAAAGAATTATTATTGAGAGTCACAGCTCGTTAAGTCCCTCTTTCATTCCCCAACCCCCACCACCAATGACCCCAACCCTCAATGAGGATGACAAAAAGGACACATCGCCCAACCTGGTGGCACTCAGGAAATAGTGACTCAGTGCTCGGGTCAGGACCACCCTAGACAGCGGAGACCCAGAGACCCAAGTGAGTGAGTGGGGACCATCCTGAGACCCAACAGGCCCCACCGCCTCCCCTTACCTGGCCCCACTCCAGCTCTTTGCTTTGCTGAATACCACGTTGTTGCTGTCGCCCTCCTCCCTCCCCATCCTCCTTCCACCAGCATTTTCCTTTCCCCTTCCACCTTCCCTCTAGATGCCCCCTTCCTTTCCCCTGTGCTCCCCCATCAATGCCATCTCTGATCCTGGAGTACCCAAGACTCCTCTTCCAGTTCCAAGTATGGCCCCTTCCTGGGTGGGGTGCATTTCCTCCCTTCCCCTCCCCCCCCCAGTTCTTTATATCCCAGATTCTCACTAGATTTTCCTTGTTCTCCAAATGAAAACTATGACCACAGAACTTGTATACAAATGTTAATAGCAGCATTATTCATAACAGTCAAAAGCTGGAAACAACCCAAAGATCCATCAACTGATGAATGGATAAAATGTGGTATATCTATACAATGCCGAATTTTTACAATGCCATGAAAATGGAATGAAGCACTGATAAATACTACAACCTGAAGGAACCCTGAAAACATTATGCTAAGTGAAAAAAGTCATATACATGATGCCATTTATACGAAATGCCCAGAATAGGCAAATCTATACAGACAGAAAGTAGATTAGCAGTTGCTTAGTGTTGGGGAAAAGGGAGAGAGAGAGAGAGAGAACAGCTAAAGGGTTTAGGGTTTCACGTTGAGGTGATGAAAGCTGTAACAATTTGAGCACCCAAAACAATGTACCAACGAGAATGTAATCCAACTGTAAAATTAATATCCACAAGTCCATACTGATACACACAAATGGGGAGAAGAGACAAATCTCTCAAGCAGAAGAAGGCCAAATAACTCATGTAGATACTCTACCTTCAAGGAGGTGGAGCTTCACTCCCCACTCCTTCAGTGTGGGATATATGTAATGGCTTGCTTCAGAAAAACTACATTATGGAAAGGGTAGAAAAAAGTTACTTCATAATGGAGACACCTGACAAACACTACCTCAGCAGGTGATCAAGGTCAGTATCAACAGTGTCAACAATATGTATCTTTGAAAGGATGAGAACAGCACTTTATTTGTGTGGTCTTCCTCCCCCAAACCCATAACCCCAGTCTAACCATGAGAAAAACAT
Source organism: Mirza zaza (assembly GCA_008750895.1). Classification (NCBI taxonomy): domain Eukaryota; kingdom Metazoa; phylum Chordata; class Mammalia; order Primates; family Cheirogaleidae; genus Mirza; species Mirza zaza. The sequence continues at coordinate 22,800 of VSMD01015857.1, forward strand.
GTAAAAAAAAAAAAAAATTCGATGAGGAACAGTCTACAAAATATCTAACCAGTCTTCCCCAAAATGGTCACAGTAATCAAAAATGAAGAAAGTCTAAAAACCATCACAGGACACAGAAGTCATGACAATTAAATGTAATGTGATGTCCTGGATGGGATCCTGGAACAGAAAGAAACAGGATCTTAGGTAAAAACTCAGAAATGTGAATGAATAAAGTATGGGCTTTAGTTAATAATAATGATCAGTATTGGTTCACTAAATGTGACAAATGTACCATATGGAGACATTAATACTAGGGAAATTGGGTGCAGCGTATATAGGAAAACCCTATCTTCATAATTTTCTGTAAAACTAAAACTATTTTAAAATAAAAAGTTTATTTTAAAAAGTTAATCGTTATTATTTTAGTATTTAAATACATTGCCTTTTAACGTATGAGCGATGAGATGGTTTTAAAATTTTGACTGTTTTCAAAGAATGTTTAGTGGCCTGGAAAACGCTTATACTGTGTGAGGTGAAAGAATCAGAACACTAAACCATACGATGTACAGTAATTCCAATTTTACTAGGGAAAAATGTGCTAGGATGTTGACAGCAGATAATCCTAGGTAGTAGTATTACAGGCAAATGCTTTTCATGTGTGCCTTTCTGTATTTTAAAGATTTCCTACAATAAAAAATTGACATGATTATCAAATTATATCGTTTATTTGGGCATTACAAATTGTACTAAGTTCAGGAAAAGCACGGATTCATTAACCCTTGGAATGAGAGGTGTTTCAGAATTCAGTATCTTTCAGGTTTTAGAAAGGTAATACAGTGTACACATACTCATCATACATCCCTAGCAAGGTCTGGTGCCACAACCCAGTAATCCAACGCTGATATTTTTGCAGCAAATACAGGAATCATCACACTACATGGGAAAAATAAAGACTATATATAAAAAGGCTCATGGCAGCTCTGGTCAAGTTTTGCCCTAAAGAAGTTAAAATAGAAATCCAAAAAGGTCTGAAACCCTGAGCTACAAATAAAGGACAGCAGATAGCAGGGCTCCTGGATGAAGAGTGAGTTCTAATCCCTGGGACTCTTTCCAGTGTTAACAGGCCCCTCCCTGTGGCTCTGCTAAAGAAGAACTCAGTATCTGTGCTGTGAGGGGTACAGCACATATTTGGAGATGATGAGACAGCAGAAACAGGAGAAAGACAAAGAGAATTCACTTCTTCAGCAAAGGATCTGGCAGAGCTCTCCTGTCAGAGAGGAGAGTGTAGGGGCCACCAGGCAGCACTCCAAGGATTGAGAATCACCGTATCTCAACCAAGCCCATCAAGTGTATACTCTGGAATGTCTGATAACTTGAGTTGTATCATTTTCTAGCTCTGTTGAGCCTTGGAGATCTAGCCAGAATGCATGGATGTATATTTTTAAAAGTTAGATATATACACATACTTAGAGATTCAAAACCCAAAGTATTATTGGCACTTTTTAAAGAACAGGTGAGATTTATTAGGATTAAACAGCAATCAAATGGTTACAGAAAACAGGAACATTTAATATTTAGCTTCAGTGTACTTGTCCCTTTAAAATGTTGATACTTATAAATACAGTATGTAAATAAATACTACCTAACCTTACCCTGTAGCAATAGGCTAACCTTTTAACATGGCTTTGCTATAATCAGCAACATAGTATCCACTCAGGGTAGCTGACATTAAGTTTCCGACTATTTACTCCATTAAAACCCTTTGTGTCTTAGTCTGTGTTGCTATAACAGAATACCACAGACTGAGTAAATTTACAAAAGAGATGTATTTCTTGCAGTTCCATAGGCTGGGAAGTCCCGAAGTCAAAGGGCACATCTGCCGAGGGCCTTCTTGCTACATCATCCCGTGGCAGAAGGACAAGCAAGGGCAAAGAGTGCAAGAAACAGGGCCTAATTCATTACATTTTTTTAAGAGATGGGGTCTCACTATGTTGCCCAGCCTGGAGTTGAATTCCTAGGCTCAAGGGATCTTCCCACCTCGGCCTCCCGAGTAGCTGGGGCTATAGGCATGCGCCGCTGCGCTCTGCCCAATCTGCTTTGATAACATCTCTCTGTTGCTCTAAGGGACCCATTCACAAGGGCACAGCCCTCACGACCTGATCACCTCTCAATGGTCCCACCTATCAAGACTGTCACAATGGCAATTAAATTTCAACATAAGTTTTGGAGGGGACACTGAAACCATAGAAAACTTATTCAGTTTAAGAGAGTTTTTAAGAGCCAACAATGTGACTGTGCAGTGCTGGCCACAATTCCATTACATGGAAGTCTATACAGCAGATGACTTTTCTAACCTCTAAAAGCTTAATTCCCTTTCCCTTGGAATGTGTGCCAGACTTAGTGACTTGCTTCTGTTCTAACAAATAGAATGAGGTGGAAGTGATGCTACTTGTCTTCTGAGCTTAGGTCATGAAAAGGATTGTTTATGCCTGGCTCTCTCTCTCTCGAGATGACACTCAAGAGGTCTATGGAAAAACCTCTGTAGGGAGGAAATGAGGCCTAACCCCTACACTTCCAACAACCACCAGCACCAACTTGCCAGCCATGTGAGCGAGCTGACTTGGAAACAGATCACTAGCCCCAGGCAAGCCTTCAGATGTCTGCAGCCCTAGCTGAAATCTTGGCAACAACCTCATGAGACCCTGAGCCAGACTGTCCAGCTAGGCCCACTCCTCAACTCCTGATCCTCAGAAACTGTGAGATATTGATAACAAATGTTTATTGTTGCTTTAAGACACTGTGTTGCAGGGAAGTTGTTTTGCAGCAACAGATTAGTAATACAGCGGTGGAATGAGGTAAAACAAGGTAATGGAAAACTTTTCATGTGTCATCAGGTCTGGGAAAGAAATGGAGAGAATATGAAGCTTTAATAGCACTGCAAAGCCATGGGATCAATTACAGAAAAATGAGGAAAGTACTTTTGTAGGTTGTTAGTAGTCTTTTTTTCTTTCTTTTGTTATGATTTAACAGGTAGAAGTAGTCTTTTAAAACTAAAGTAATTTAGGTTGGGTGTGGTGGCTCATGCCTATGCCAGACTTTGGGAGGTCCAGGCAGGAGGATCCCTGGAGGCCAGGAGTTCAAGACCAGCCTGGGCAATATAGTGAGACCTGTCTCCATAAAAAAAAAAAAAAAAAAAAAAGCCAGTGTGGTGTTGTGCGTCTGTAGTCTGAACTATTCAGGAGGCTAAGGCAGGAGGATCACTTGAGTCCAGGAATTTGAGGCTGCTGTGAGCTATGATCATGTTGTTGCACTCCAACCTGGGCAACAGAGAGAGGAAGGGAGGGAGGGAAGGAAGAAGAGAGGGAAGGAGAGAGGGAGGGATAGAGGGAGGAAGGGAGGGAGAGAAGGAGGGAGGGAGGAAACAAGACACAAAAGAATATATACTATATAATTCCCCTTTACATTAGATCATTAAATATGAAATGTCTGGTTTTGAATCAAAAGTGTACTTTATTATATCTCAAACAAGAAGCAGTACAATTAATCAAAGTATGTGCCTAAATAACTGACACAGTTTTGCCATCTTAACAGTAGTTTGTTGATCCCAGCAGCGAAGAAGCCTGGAGAGCAAGTGGCGATGAAATTGTGAAAGGCGTTTCCCACAGCTTGTTGAGAACTGAATATTTTTCCTTGCAAGAAGTGGTCCAAAGCATGGAAGAAGTGGCAGTCACTTGGTGCAAGGTTTAGTGAATATGGTGGCTGACAGAGTTCCCAAGTTCAGACTGTAGTTTGAGCAGCACTGTTTGTGTGATATGTGGCCAAGCGCTGTCTTGCAAGAGGACTGGTCTGTCTCTGATAGCCATTCTTGGCTGCTTAATCACAAGCATCCTCGTCATTTTGTCCAATTAGTTGCAGCAGACATCTGCTATAATTGACTGATGTTTCATGAAGCTGTAGTGGATAATACCAGCACTGGACTACCAAACAGACATAAGCTTTTTTTTTTTTTTTTTAATAAACATTCAGTTTTAGACTGTGTTTTTTTTTTTTGAGACAGAGTCTCACTTTGTTGCCCAGGCTAGAGTGAGTGCCGTGGCATCAGCCTAGCTCACAGCAACCTCAATCTCCTGGGCTCAAGCGATCCTCCTGCCTCAGCCTCCCAAGTAGCTGGGACTACAGGCATGTGCCACCATGCCCAGCTAATTTTTTCCATATATATATTAGTTGACCAATTAATTTCTTTTTTTTTAATTTTTAATTTTTATTTTATTTTATTTTATTTTTTTTGGAGACAGAGTCTCACTCTGTTGCCCTGGCCGGAGTGAGTGCCGTGGCGTCAGCCAAGCTCACAGCAACCTCAAACTCCTGGGCTCAAGCAATTCTACTGCCTCAGCCTCCCAAGTAGCTGGGACTACAGGCATGTGCCACCATGCCCGGCTAATTTTTTCTATATATATTAGTTGGCCAATTAATTTCTTTCTATTTATAGTAGAGATGGGGGTCTCGCTCTTGCTCAGGCTGGTCTCGAACTCCTGAGCTCAAACGATCCGCCCACCTCGGCCTCCCAGAGAGCTAGGATTACAGGCTTGAGCCACCGCGCCCAGCCTTAGACTGTGTTTTGACACTTCAACTTGATCCAACCATTGTGCCAAATCCTTGAGACTGTCAAAAAGAATCCATTTTTCATCACATGTAACAATACAGTGTAGAAATGATTCGCCTTTAAGTCATGATAGCAAAGAAAGGCAAGCTTTGAGACGATTTCTCTTCTGATGCTTGTTTAATTCATGTGATAACTCATCTTTCTGGTTTCTTTACCTTGCTGATTTGTTTCTAATAGACCAATATTGTTAGAATGGAAACGTCAAACCTTGCTGGTAATTCACACGTAGGTTGAGATGGATTTGCTTCCACTACAGCTTTTAGCTCATCATTATCCACCTTGGTCTCACGTTGCCCACGTGGCTCATTTTCAAGATTAAAATCACCAGGACAGAACTTCTCAAACCATCAACATACGATGCATTTATCAGCCACATCCTTCCCAAACGCTTCACTGATATTTCCGGCTGTCTTTGCTGCACTGGTTCCACAATGGGACTCATATTAAAAAATAACATGAATTTTTGACTTGTCCATGGTTTCACAAAAATTGCTCTAAAAAAAACTGACAGATAATCAATCACAAGCCAAAATGTGCGTTTGCAAGACTGATGATGGACCTTCACAATAAAAGAAGTCTCAAAGTGAAATGTCAGAGATATCAATTGTCAAATTTAGTACTTAAGGAAATTGGACATTTCATACTTAATAACCCAATATAAAGTGTAAAACTAAGCCAACTAATCTACATGTCAGCAATCACAATGAAGCCGGGCATGGTGGCTCACGCCTGTAAATCCTAGCACTCTGGGAGGCCGAGGCGGGCGGATTGCTCGAGGTCAGGAGTTCAAAACTGGCTGAGTGAGACCCCATCTCTACCAAAAATTGAAATTAATTGGCCAACTAAAAATATATATAGAAAAAATTAGCCGGGCATGGTGGTGCATGCCTGTAGTCTCAGCTACTCGGGAGGCTGAGGCAGCAGGATTGCTTGAGCCCAGGAGCTTGAGGTTGCTGTGAGCTAGGCTGACGCCACCATACTTACTCTAGCCTGGGCAACAAAGCGAGACTCTGTCTCAAAAAAAAAAAAAAAAAAAAAAGAAATCACAATCTCACAATGAAGCTACTCTGGCAGGTGAGAGATGAGTAGTGACCAAAAGCAAGTGCAAAGCAGGCTTCTGGGGTGCCAATCATATCCTGTTTCTTGATCTGGGTACTAATTATCTGGCATGTTCAGTTTCTGAAAATACTGAGCTGAACAATTATGATATGTGTACTTGGCTATATGTATATTCCGAGAAAGCATTTTTTACACAGGTAAAGTATTCTTGATTATTGTTATCAGGAGTAACTAATCCATAATCAATATCGAGGTCTTCAAACTTTTTAAACAGGGGGCCAGTTCACTGTCTCTCAGACCGTTGGAGAGTGCGGCGCACATTCCACACATGCGCACCGTGGGCTGGGGACCAGTCGGCTGCTAACCAGGACAGACAGGCAGCGGCAAAAACACCCGGCGGGGTGGATAAATGTCCTCGGTGGGCTGCATGTGGCTCGCAGGCCATAGTTTGAGGACACCTGATCAATATGCTTTTCTTCAGCTACAGCCTCTCATAAAAAATTTGAATACCACAATGCAATTTGGTAGTTTCACCTAATGCATTAAAAACGTTTTGTTTTTTTTTTAAAGTTCATATCAATTCTAGGAACAAAGAAAAGAATGCTTTATATGAGAAAATTCTCTCTGAGACCACTTAGGGAATAAAGTATCTCTCCATCCCCCATTGATGAAGCAGGCAGGGCCTTCCCCTACCCTCTCTGTACACACTATCATCTGGGTCCTACTCTCTCCCCTGCCTCTATTAAATTATACTGGAGAAAGTGAGGGCAATGCCCACTTTTCCCACCCTCAGGAAGGCTGTAAGCTCTGTCTAGGGGACTTATAAATGAGATAAACACTACTAAAAGTTTTGGACAGCTGCTAAAATCCCCAAGCTGAGAGAAATGGAAATTCTCCCAGACTCACCTGCAGGATTATGAATATCAGAATATTTATGAAGTCTAGTCTTAATAATTGGAAATTTTATCAGGTGGACTTTTAAAATTCGGTTAAAAATCTAGGCAATAAAAATAAAACATTCTTTAACTTTCCATGTTTAATGTCATTAATTCATTAAAAATGGTGATACTATGTGACCATTTGATTTAAGATACATATACTTTTATAATTTTTCTATGAACAAAAGGCACACTTGGGAAACACACACAGACTTCTAAGTTGTAAGCTCCCTACTATATTTACCAAAGGCTCCCTCTAAGGTAAAGAATGTGTCTTAATCATATTTTTATCCCAGAAAGCACTTAACACAGTATTTACTGAGTCACTCTCACTGTAGCTGCCAACCCCCCACTGCTAACTGATGGTACATCAAACATATAGGGCACAAGAACCATCAAAATAAGCTTTCCACCTCTACCCATCAGGGTGGCTATTATGAAAAAAGAAAGGAAAAAAGAAAGAAAAGAGAGGGAGGGAGAGAGGCAGGAAGGAAAGAAGAAGTAAGTAAGTGTTAGTGAGCATGTGGAGAAACTGGAACCCTTACACACTGTGGGTGGGAATGTAAAAAGGTGCAGCCACTTTGGAAAACAATATGGTAGGCCCTCAAAAAAATTAAACATAGGATTACCATATGCTCCAGCAATGCCACTTCTAGGTATATAACCAAAAGAATTGAAAGCAGGGACTCAAACAGATACCTGTATACCTATGTTCATAGCAACATTATTCATAATAGCCAAAAGGTGGAAGCAACCCAAGTGTCCATTAACAGAAGAACAGATGAACAAAATGTGGTGTGTATATAAACAATGGAATATTACTCCACCTTTAAAAAGGAAAGTCAGAATACATACTACACCATGGATGAACCTTGAGGATTTTTTTTTTTTTAAGACAGGGCCTTGCTCTGTTGCTCAGGCTAGAGTGCAGTGGTGTCATCATTGCTCACAGCAACCTCAAACTCCTGGGTTCAAGCGATCCTCCTGCCTCAGCCTCTCCAGTAGCTGGGACTACAGGCTCATGCCACCATGCTCGGCTAATTTTTCTGTTTTTTTTGTAGAAATGGGGTCTCTCACTCTTGACCAGGTTGGTCTCAAACTCCTGGCCTCAAGTGATCCTCCTGCCTCGGCTTCCCAAAATGCTAGGATTACAGGCATGAGCCACTGTGCCCGGCCCCCTGAAGACACTGCAAGTGAAACAAGCTAGTCATGAAAAGACCAACACTGACCAGGTGGCTCATGCCTGTAATCGCAGCACTTTGGAAGGCTAAGGTACAAGGACAGCCTGAGCCCAGAAGTTTCGGACAACATACCGAGACCCACGTCTGCATAACAGTCAGGACTTAGCCGGTGCGGCACGCAGCTGCAGCCCCGGCTCCTTGCAAGGCCGAGGCGGGAGGGGCTCGCGCCCAGGAGCTGGAGGCTGCTGTGAGCAACGACAGCGCCGCTCCACTCCAGTGTGGGAGGCAGAGTGAGACACCGTCTCTAAAAGCTAAAGTAAAATAAAGACAAATGCTGTATGATTCCGCTTACATGAAGTACCTAGAGTAGTCAAATTCAGAGACGGAAACTAGAATGGTGGTTGCCGAGGAGAATGCAGGGTTGTGATTTAGTGGGTATAGAGTTTCAGGTTTGCAAGATGAAAAAAGTTGTGAAGCCTGGTTGCACAATGTGAATATACTTATTAACATTACTAAACAGTACATTTAAAATAGTTAAAATGGTAAATTTTATGTTATGTGTATTTTACCACAATTTTTTTAAAAGGCTCCATGAAGTTACCTATGTACATAGGTGTCTAGCCTATAACCCAAAATCATTTATTTCGATGCTTTATTCTCTATCCCATATTGGGGCACAAAAAAATTCTCTCAGGATTACACAGTTAATTTAGTTGATAGAGTCATTTCAACACTCAAAAGGCATGATCCCTGTGTCACCAAAGAGTAAAATAAGACTGAGAAGTTAAAGGATATGCTCTAAGTCGCCCAGTTATTAGTGCCACAGCTGAAATTTCAAATGCAACTTCTAAAATTGATAAATGAAATGTCCCCTGCTGCTCTTAAAGAGGCTGATAGTTCAGTGAGATTCTTTCCTTCATCCACATATTCAAACACAGAGAAATTAATGGAAAAGTGAGGAGAAGGCGAAGACTATTATGGGGACAGCACAGAGTTAGCCAGCCTCGGGGTATGACATCTGCCTGATTTGCAAATATTTACTTAGCACCTACTACGCGCAGTGTGTGTACTAGGTGATAGGATACAGCAGGGAACAAAGTCCCTGCTCTCAAGGAGTGGGGCCTGTCCTTTGACTTGTCTCTAGTTGACACAATACCACACAACAGCTGTTTCAGACTTTCTTCACCCTTGCCAAGCCCCCTATCACTTGTAGTCTTGGCAATGCCCAATCTTACCTCCTACCTCACTAAGAAGCTAAGGCCACCTGGCATGAAATCCCTTATGCAAACTCAGTTTGACATGGTTTTACACTGATGTCAGCTCCTATAGCACCCTCAATTTCCTCTTATGAGATGAGGGGGAAGAGGTCCTCTTTCTTTTCCATCTGTGATCTCAAATAACACACTACACCAAAGGCAATGGAGGTTTAGCATAGGCCAGAGGCCTGTCTTCCTTCTCCCTGAGGCTTTCCTCCCACAAATATCCCTTCTTCTAACGCTGTCAATCTATCCAACAGAAAAGCAGGAATCTCTCCAGTGATACAAAACCTACAGTTCCTATGAAGATTTTGTCTCTTACTGCCTAACTCAAATGAAAATTCCTCCACTTTAGTCTTAATTATCACTCATATGGTGACTGTCACACCTGTGCACAGGCCACTACCCCTCCCTAGGTCTCAGTTTCCCCATCTGCATAACAGGGAAATAACTGTGCCTTATCTATCCTGCAGAAGTGTGAAGAGGTTTGATATGACAGCAGTGGAAGCAATTTAAAAAGGACAAAGTGTTATATAAAAGAAGACATTTTCATAATTATTCTGCTTTCACATATCTTTATCCCAATGATCTCAAGCACCTACCCAAGCACAGATTTTAACTCTTGTATATGTAAGCAAAGGTGCAAGCCTGTTGCCCTCCATGAAAAAAACAAAATATAACCAAGCAGTTTATGCCAATAAGGGAGGTTCAATATAATGAAATCCACTGATTTGATCCTCTTATTGATAATGCTAATGAGAGAAAATCATATGATCATCTCCAAGGAGGCAGAAAAGATATTTGACAAAATTCATCCATTTATATTAAAAACAATCAAAATAGGACGTGATGGGTACATCCTTTAGTAAATAAAATACACCTCAGCCCAATGCCAGCATCTGACTTAATGGGCAAACATTTTCCTGCTAAAGTTACAAACCACGAAAGCCAAAAATACTTTCCAATTTACCTTCTTATATATAGATAAGCTTTAAATTCTAGGATGCTAGATGAACATTTACCAGTTCTTGAGTGCTAAATTCTGCCCTGTTGGAATAACCAGAAACACTCCCAATGTTACTATAAAACTCTGGCCTTCTTACAACTATTTCTGTCGTATACTTTCTTGGTAGCAACAATTAAATGGCTCTTCCTAGCAGTTATGTCAGAGTGGACAGAGAATCACAAATGTCTTTTCTTCCTAGATCTCTTTGAACTAAAGAAAGAAAGAATTTACAATACTCCTAAAGATTATCACTTTTATCAATACTTTGGTAAATGATCAGGGTTGTCCTGAAAAGATGCTTGAAAATTTAGCAAAATGTTGGGCCAGGTGGCTCACACCTATAATCCTAGCACTCTGGGAGGCCAAGGCAGGAGGATTACTTGAGCTCAGGAATTCAAGACCAGCCTGAGCAAGAGCAAGACCCCTTCACTACTAAAAATAGAAAAATTTAGCCGGGTGTGGTGGCACATGCCTATAGTCCCAGCTACCCAGGAAGCTGAGGCAGGAGGATCACCTGAGCCCAGGAGTTGGAGGTTGCTGTGAGCTGGGCTGACACCACAGCACTCTAGCCTAGACAGCAGAGCAAGACTCTTGTCTCAAAAAAAAAAAAACAAAAGTCACCATAGGCAGATTGGCTCATTAAGTGAATAAACATTCTGGCAACAGTTATAATCTAGCATTACCATCAATAATTATATTTTCACTGGTATGCAATATAACATCAAATATATATATGTGTGTATATATATATATTTTTGGAGACACAGTCTCACTCTGTTCCCTGGGCTAGAGTGCCGTGGCATCATCCTAGCTCACAGCAACCTCAAATTCCTGGGCTTAAGCGATCCTTCTGCCTCAGCCTCCTGAGTAGCTGGGACTACAGGCATGCGTCACTATGCCTGGCTAATTTTTCCTATATTTTTAGTTGGCCAATTAATTTCTATTTTTAGTAGAGATGAGGGTCTCACTCTTGCTCAGGCTGGTTTCGAACTCCTGACGTTGAATAATCCTCCTGCCTTGGCCTCCCATAGTGCTAGGATTACAAGCGTGAGCCACCGCACCCAGCCATATAAAATATTTTTATATGCCCGTATGACCCTGCAGTAAAAATTAACTTGTGGGAAAGATCCACACTGATCTTTTTTTTCTTTTTCAAGTATCGGCTTCACCCACGGAACGGAAACAGAATTAATTTAATGGAAAAAAATGTAAATTTTTAGGATAAGTTTAGCTAGATTGAAAAGAGAAGGAAAATTTCAAACAAACCCCCAAACAAAACATTTTCACATCTCTACTGAAGCAACAAACAGTAGGGCCCTAACCTTAAGTTACTAACTCAAGATAAATCCTTATGGCCAAGGTGAATTTTGTAGGTGTTACTCTCTACTTTGCAAGCCTGACCTGTGTTCAGTGGGAATTTAGATATTGATTGGGGAAATGTATCATTTTTGCTTTATTTTCTTTAGCTGTGCAGCAAGCAAACCTTTTTCTTCTATAAAACATATTGTACCAAGTTCTTTTTCAGAACTGCTTTTAATCAGTTCTATTCAAATATTTTCCTATCTTTGAAACTACATTTTTCATTACATATTTCCCCCTCTGCTAAAATGGCAGCATTAACATTCATTCCAATCACTAGGTAAAAAGTCTCTTTAGTCAAACACACACGAATAATCTAATCCTTGAGATAAATGACTACTCTCGTAGAGCATTAGGAAGTTCCAACTTTACTCTCAGAACAGAGAAAATACAGTCATTTTCCTCAAGGGTTTAATTCTGGGTTTTTAACATTAAAGTTAATCAATTTGCTAGTTTTTAACCTCAAATTCTTTCCCATTTCATTATATTTCAATAATGATTATCCAGAGTTTTCCCACATAAACTGTGCTAAAATAGCTCTCCAGTAACGGAAACAAATAATAATGAGTCTTCATATATGTGCATATATGCTAATTTCACATAATGTTCCTGAGGGCAGTGACAATATTAGAGCTGGAAAGGGGCTTAGAGACCATCCTAATCCCTTAATTCTACAGATGACAAAACTAAAACCCATAGAAGCAAAGCAACTAGCGCAAACCCATAAGGAACAGGGACCAAGACTCAGGTCTCTCGACTTCTAGGCCAGTGCTCTAGGCTGAAAGCTGCCTTTTCCCCCAAATTTCAGCATGTCTTGACACAAGTTCCTTTCTAAAAGAGACTCACCAACAACTCTTTAGTGAAAAGGAATTATATCTCAAACTACACAAAAGTTATAAATGTAGCTCATCAAACTTTTACTCTCTACAGCATTTAAGAATAAGTTTGCCAATATGCCCCCTCATTACCTCCTAATACTTCAGTGTTTATTTCCTATAAACAAGTTCATTCTCCTACATAACCAAAATGCAACCATCAAAGACATTAACTGTATTACTACAATCTAATCTTCAGAACCCAGCCTAGTTTTCCTAATTGTACCAATTCAGAATCACATACTGTATGTAGTTGTTGTATCTCTTTAGACTCCAGTGTGTAACAATTCCTCAGTGTTTTCTTGAGTTCAATGACCTTGACATTTTGAGATTTACAGACTAGTTATTTTGTAGACTATCCCTAAACTGGGGTTTGTCTGATGTTCCTCATGATTAGATTTGGATTGTGCACCAAACACTTAGTTGTCCCAATTCTAAAGGAAAACCTGGAGAGAGCTGAATTACATACAGTTGCCCCTCAACTCATGGTGGGATTATATCCCTATGAACCCACTGTAAGCTGAAAATACTGAAAAAAACTTTTAATACACCTAACCTACCGAGCGTCATAGCTTAGCCTAGTCTATCTTTTTTTCCTTTTTGACAGAGTCTCACTCTGTTCCCTGGGCTAGAGTGCCGTGGCGTCAGCCTAGCTCACAGCAACCTCCAACTCCTGGGCTCAAGCAATTCTCCTGCCTCAGCCTGCCGAGTAGCTGGGACTACAGGCATGACCCACCATGCCTGGCTAATTTTTTCTGTATTTTTAGTTGTCCAGTTAATTTCTGTCTATTTTTCAGTAGAGACAGGGTCTTGCTCTTCCTCAAGCTGGTCTTGAACTCCTGAGCTCAAACGCCCGTCTCGGCCTCCCAGAGTGCTAGAATTACAGGCATGAGCCACCACACCTGGCCAGCTTAGCCTATCTTAAACATGCTCAGAACACTCAGCCTACAGTTGGGCAAAATCATCTAACACAAAGCGTATTTTGTAAAAAAAGTGTTGAGTATCTCATGTAATTTATTGAATACTGTACTGAAAGTGAAAAACAGAATGGTAGTGCGAGTATTTCAAGTATGGTTTCTGCTAGATGTGTATCACTTTTGCATCACCACAAAATCAAAGAATCGTATGCTGAACCATCACAAGTCAGAGATTGAATGTATATCAAGTTGAATGCAAAAGGAAGATTTTTAAAAGTGTGCAAAAGATATGACTGGACACTTCACCAAAGAAGATATACAAATGGTTAATAAGCATAGTAAGATCCACGAATGGTTAAAAGATGCTCAACAACATTAGCCAAGAGGGAAATACAAAGTAAAACCATAATATGTTAGCACTTGCAAACCGACTAGATGAGATGTTACAAAAAAGACTGACAAACTCAAGTGTTAAAAAGGATGTGGAGAAACTGGGAACCCCTCATCCACTGCTGACAGAAATGTAAAATGATACAGCTACTTTGGAAAATAGCTGTTTCTTAAAAAGCTAAAAACACATCAATTTTCAAAAGTTAAAGTCAAAGGAAGTCTGAAGAACTGCTCCAGACTGAAGGAAACCAAAGAGACAGGACTACTAAACACAATGTGATCGTTGTATGGGGTCTGAAGAGTAGAGAGTTGTAAGAGTATGTAGTTGTATAGGGTCTGAAGAGTAAATAGTAGATAGTTGTAATTTATTTCCTTATCAATCTGTCCCCAACACTACAGTATCACATTCTTGAGGAAGGGTAGGAACGTGGGCTTGGCATAGAAGATGCTCTCTGTGAAATCAAAGAATGGGAATGCAAGTTGCCCAAGATCACATGACTGGAACTTGACACACACCTTGTGTGAAACCAAGTCCAATATGTTTACTTTTGCACATTCTGCTTTACATTCCAGGAGGATAATCCCAGGGACTGAGGCAAGGGAGGGTCTACATCTTACCAGGCTCCCTTCAAGGGAGTAACAACAGCACAGTAAGCAGTCCCCAGTGGGCCGTCTTTCACCTACATTACCTCATTTAATCCTCAGGACACCATATGGGGTATAGTTTACTCCCTTTTTTACAGATGAGTAAACGAGGCTCAGGTGGGTAACTTGACACAGTCACAAATAAAAGGCCAAAACCAATGTTCTTATCCACCCCACTGGACAGACACCAGAAAGGAGATAAATCTGGGGTGAGGGCTGTGGCCAGGCATCAGGAACACCGGCCTCAGAAAACCTGGTCAAGTCACTTAGTGGGTGGTAGGTTCTTAGGTATTTATCACTAGGCTACATAACTCACATATATGTTATATATGTATCAAATATTAAATAAATTTTATTTTAAATATGCCACCTGGTTTAGCTGCCACCTCATACTGCCAGAAATGGGAAGGCAGAACAGCCCTAAAAGCAATCCAAGGCGCTTCTCCTTACTCAAACACATCTCCTCTCTCCCCTCCATCCTTTCCCCACAGGGTCCAACAACAGTGAAAGGTTTCAGCCTGGAGAACAGCAGGGAAACAGCACCAAAAACTTTAACCTGGCAAGTCAAGAGTATGACAGACCTCCTGTAACCACTCCCACCTTCCCCTCAGAGCTCAGAGAGGGCCAGCCTTATCAAATAACCTCAGGACTAGGCCAGAGGTGATACTCTCCCAAGCTGGGTCAGATTCTCTCCCCCAGGAATCAGATTCAGAGTGTTCTTGGCCTTTGGTCGTTGAATGAACTGAAGACACACACCTCTGGGAAGCTAGGGTCAGCTTTCTCCTGCCAAGTGCAGAGGAAGTGATACGAGAGAAAAGAAAAAACTCCAGCTGTTCAGAGGGACCTTTGAAACCATCTGTCTTATTGGTTTCCCAACATTTTTGAAGCAACTAAATCCTTTTCCCAAATGGAACCTTACCCTGCTAATCCTAATAGTCATATACGTGAAGATGATAACGAACGAAAGGAAAAAGCGGGGATGCTTCAATTAGGGGAAAGCAAGTGCTGCATGTGAGGTTTCCTCATTTGGGGTGAAGGCTAAAGCCCCTAAGACAGAAGGCTGTTTGAAAACCACAGACATAGCCCAATCTTTTCATTTTATAGCAGGGGAAAATAGGAACCCACATATTTGCTGAGTTGTCCATAGCTTTCTCCTGTGGTTCTGCTCAGATTCCAGAAAGCCTGGGGTCAGAATCCTCCTGGAATCTCTGTTGCCCCTTCTGGTACAATGTGAGCCATTTCAAAGCTCAGGAAGGTGGCCTTTCCTAGAAGGAGCAGAGACAGTACAGCTACTGGATGTGCTCCTAGGCACCTCTCAGTGCGGGAGCCCCAGGAAGGGAAAAAGAAAAGAGAAGCAAAAGGGGAGAAACAGCATCTCAGCTGTTTCTGAGATGCTGAGAGGCAAGTAGGCAGAGCAGGCTGGATGCAGGGAGCTTTGGATGTTTGCTGGGGCATCAGTTGTTTTTCAATTAATAGGTACATTAAGGTGAGGAATAAATTATATATGGTTCCTGGGATGGGAATGTTGTAATAGTTATAGCTAACTACCAGGAGCACATTATTAGGGATGCTATTAACATCAAAATTAATTTTGTTCTGAGTTTCACTTGTACTCTAAACTCTGTTTAGAAACAATAGACTTTTCTGTTCCTCATGTAAGCTGGTCTCCTCACATCTTTGAGCTCCAAAAAGTATATAAGAGACTTCTTTATTAAAAGTTAAAGAGCTGGCCAGGTGCGGTGGCTCACGCCTGTAATCCTAGCACTCTGGGAGGCCGAGGAGGGCGGACTGCTCGAGGTCAGGAGTTCGAAACCAGCCTGAGCAAGAGTGAGACCCCGTCTCTACTATAAATAAAAAGAAATTAATTGGCCAATTAGTATATATAGAAAAAATGAGCCGGGCATGGTGGCGCATGCCTGTAGTCCCAGCTACTCCGGAGGCTGAGGCAGGAGGATTGCTTGAGCCCAGGAGTGTGAGGTTGCTGTGAGCTAGGCTGACGCCACGGCACTCACTCTAGCCTGGGCAACAAAGAGAGACTCTGTCTCAAAAAAAATAAATAAATAAAAAAAGTTAAAGAGCAAGCAAAACTAAGAATCTCAATTCAGATTTCTGTCTCCAGGACAAGAGCTTTTACATATGATGTATACTGCTGCTGTTCCTGCCTTTCAAATAGGTGGTACAAATACCCCGCAGAGTTCCAGGGAGGGAGTGCATTAATAGGGAATAGTAAGGCGAAGTTCAAAGAAATGAGCCTTACAGACAGGCAGGACTTGAATACGGCCCAATGTTTCTTGAGGTGGACTGGAGGGGTGCGTTACTGGCATCCTGGCAGGACTGCAGATCATTTAGCATGTCTGCCCCTATCACATACACACTGAAGGCCAGTAACGGCCCTCTAATAATGCGACAACGCATAAAAATGCCCTAGTAGCAGAGAGGTAAAAGCACGCCCACTGAGTACCACTTAGATAAGCAGAAAGAAAAGAGTAGGCCCAGTGGGTAGAAAGCATAAGAAACAAAGTAGGGGAATACAATCAACAAAATGTCATGAGGAAGTGACAGAAAGAGGGCCATTCTTTAAGGACTTTCTATCACCTACAAGATCAAGTCCAAACTCCTTAGCAAACAATGCTCTTCAGGATCTGGCCCTGCTTACCTCAGCTGTCTCAACTCCAGCCTTCTCCCTAAGACACCCCTATCCTCCAGCCATCCCAAATAACTTACAGTTTTCCTGACCTGATGTGTTTCCATGCTTCAGAATGCACTTCTCAGGGCAAACTCCTAGTCACATATCAACACCTAGTTCAGAAGTCTGGGAAGCCATATAAAGACAGGCCCACATCACTCAGGCCTTTTTCTCACGCACTTCACACAATCCTCCTGAATAGCACTGGTGTAGTCCCTGTGCTACTGCTCAATTTCATCCCATTATTTGGATAAAGAGTTACTAAAGGGCAGGGATCACGTGAATCCTGGCACACAAGTGCTCAATAAATGTTTTCTGACTTTGCATGAAACGTTTTAAGGAAGGCTAAAAAGTGATACAAGCAAAAGCAGACAACAGATATTTTCTGTTATTGAAATAATCTGTCTTCTCTACTTTGATCTTTGGTTAAGTATTACTGAGAAACCAGACAGACTGGGCTGCTCCATCACTTCCTAGCTGTGTGTCCTTGTGCATGTTAACTAACCTCTGCGTGTCTCAAGTTTCTTCATGGATTTAAAAACAACAATAAAAATAACCACCTGGCTGGGCGCGGTGGCTCACCTGTAATCCTAGCACTCTGGGAGGCAGAGGTGGGCGGATTGCTCAAGGTCAAGCGTTCAAAACCACCCTGAGCAAGAGCAAGACCCTGTCTCTACTATAAATAGAAAGAAATTAATTGGCCAACTAATATATATAGAAAACATTAGCGGGGCATGGTGGTGCATGCCTGTAGTCCCAGCTACTCGGGAGGCTGAGGCAGAAGGATCGCTTGAGCCCAGGAGTTTGAGGTTGCTGAGCTAGGCTGACACCATGGCACTCACTCTAGCCTGAGCAACAAAGCAAGATTCTGTCTCAAAAACAAAAAAACAAAACACCACCTATGCAGTGTGGTTATAAGGATGAGAGTTTAATTTACGTAAAAAAGAAAACACCATAATATGCCGAAATAAAAAAAAAGAAAAGAAAAGAAAACAGAATGCTGAATAAATGGTAGTTCTACTAGTCTGATATATTCACAAAAACCTTAACAGGACAGTATATGGTACCCTCAGGAATGTAATCACAATGAAATTTTGTTGGACCAATCCTTTAAAAAAAAAAAAAGGCCAGTTGAAAAACAACAAATGATAATAGCTTGTCTTCAGCTGCGTCCTGCTTGCCCTCTGCAGTGTTCAATACCAATCCTGTAGTGACCACCACCACCTCTCTCAGCTCCTTTGATAACGTACTCTGGTTTTCTGGTCTCTGATCAAATTTCCTGTGTCCTCTTCTGTAACTTGCCCTTTCCTGGCACCCAAAGGCAGGCATTCCTTCGGCTCAGTTCTCAGATCTTCCCTTACCTTATCATTCTCAAGGCTTCACTCAGTATCTCTACAGAGATGACCTCATGACCTTTATGTCACATTCAGAAACAATATTTCAAACCCAACTTACCCAAGTAGATATTTGCTGTCTTAATTTAAGATGATCAAGCACATAGCTTTAATTTCTCCTCCCTGTCCTCTCCACTGTTCTCTTACACATTTCGCCAGTCCTCCATTTCCTCTGCCTTTGCCAGAGTTACCTCTTTGATCTTTTTGTTCTACCTCAGTGGTTTTTCAACCTTTCTGGGATAATGGAGCCCTCTGAAGACCTACTGAATGCTATGGATCATTCACCAAAACAATAAATATACAAAACACATGCTAGCAATTTCACCTGGCCAACGACCCCAAATAAAAATGTACGCTCATCCATGCAAAATTTTAACTATCATTTACACAAATTTTCATCCCCATCTCCTGCTCCCCTCTTACAAATTTCTAGATGCCTTCTGGACATAGTCTGAATGGCATACAAACATCACAAACTTAACAGGTCCTAACCACAACTATTTCTCCTTGACAAATCTGCTCTGCCTAACAGAACTCCTTCTCTTGGATAATGGCACCACTATCCTCTCAGGCTCCCAAGGGAGAAGCCTTGGAATGAACTATTTGGTATACGCCTATACCAAATCAACCACCAAACTCTGTCTTCTATCTCAGAAATCCCTCTCAAATCCAAATCCCACCTCTCTTGGTTTCTTACACTTTAGGGTCTCATCATCCTCTGCTTCCACTCACACCTGCCATGATTAAAAGTCTTTCTATCACTATTCCCACAAAAGCCCTGTTAACTGATTCTATCTACAAAAGTCCCCTCACCTCCACTGGTGCTTTCCACTGCCACTGTATTACTACACCTCTAGATGGTCACAACAGCCTAACTGATTCCCCCACTCCAGTTCTGTTTCCTATCATTCTCACCAGTGTTGATGGATCGCCCCCTAAAATTTCAAAATTGGCCATGTGAATGCTTCCTTCAAAAATATTGATGCTTCCCCATTGCACAAATGTACAAACTCAGTTTTGGCTTTGGAGTCCTCTACAGTTTGCCACCTAAGTGCTTTTCCAGAATTAGACTTCACAGCTCAAGCTGTCACTTGCTCCTATTATCTGTATATCAAAATCACACCTACTAACAGGCCCAACTCAAACCCCGTTCTCCCTCTTTATATCCTCTACATATGATTAGGAAAGGACGCTGAGCAAAACAGGCACAATTCCTAATGAAATGATAAGGAAATGGGGGGAAAATGCTACAAAATGGCTGGAAATCCTTTCATAGGTGGGGAACCTGTTGCCTTCTGATTTTTTTTTCTTTTTTCTTTACAATCCATCAGATCAAAAGTAGCCTTCTGATTTTAAGATTGTTCTTTTTTAAAGCACCAAAGAAGTAAAAAAAGCTTCATTTTTCTCTGCTGTATCCCTTTTAATAAAATGATTTGTTCCATAAAATTCAGATTCCGTAACAATGCCACACTTAAGGACCTAGAAGGCCAAAAGCCACAGGTTCCCCACCCCTGCATGAAATCCTTCTGTAAGCATTAAGTTTTTTTTTTTTTTTTGAAACAGAGTCTCACTTTGTTGCTGGGGCTAGAGTGCTATGGCCTCAGCTTAGCTCACAGCAACCTCAAACTCCTGGGCTCAAGCAATCCTGCCTCAGCCTCCCGAGTAGCTGGGACTATAGGCACGTGCCACCATGCCCAACTAATTTTTTATATATATATTTTTAGTTGGCCAATTAACTTCTTTCCATTTGTAGGAGAGACGGAGTCTCACTCTTGCTCAGGCTGGTTTCGAACTCCCTGACCTTGAACTATCCGCCCGACTCGGCCTCCCAGAGTGCTAGGATTACAGTCGTGAGCCACCACACCCGGCCAGCATTAAGTTTTTTAAAGATTGCTATTCAAATATTAACACTTCAACCAAGAAGCCCTCCATTAATCCAGCACTGTTACTCAACGCATATTAAACACTAATAATGTGCAATGCAGAAGATTAAATTAATAGCAGGATACATCATCAATCTGATAAAAGTCTATAATCTGGGCCCAGGATTCAAATTCCAATTATATTTCTATTTTACTTAGGAAAGGAAAATTACAGCACAAGGACCTAGCATTTCAGCTAGAGATTCAGAATACTGACTAAGTCTACAGCAGTGATAGAAACAGTTCCCAGATCTAACTCATCTGCAGACTAGTAAAAATCTTATCAGACGGGAAAATCTTATCAGGCAGGGGAAAATCTTTTCAACCGAAATATTCTAAACCTAAAAATTTTTTTCCAGTCCATATTTTAGATAAGCTAATTTTTTAAAAAGAGCCAAAGGATGTGAAGGGCAATTCTGAGCCTCTCATAAGGAGACCGGTTTACGGGCACACTTACCAGCAGGTGCAACAGCAATAAGACGTATCACAGAGAAGTGACGCTGTGGGCAATACTTTCTCCCCATTACTTTTTAGGGCCTTATTTCTTTGAGGCCTGACCTAATTTAATTTCTCTTTGGTGAGTTCACACTAATTTTCACAGTTGTATTCTGTGAAGCATTTTGTTCCTAAAGAAAACGAAAATATTCAAGATTTAATTAAAATTTTTTTAGAGAGAATTTTAACTAGTCTTTCTACCTAGCTAAGATACTTGGTAAAACATGCCTTCGGTGGCATTTCTAAAATTATGACCATTCAGATTCGAATACATTTCTGAAGCAGAAGTGGTTATAAGAGTAAAATACACTAAAATTCTGAAATTATTAATAACACTAAGGAAAGTTGGATGTCATGAAAAGAGCTGCACCTCTTTTTTTCTTTCTTTTATTTCATCATATTATGGGGGTACAAATATTGTTAGGGGTACAAATATTGCCCCTGCTCCCCCTTCTTCCCTCCCCCAGAGATTCAAGCGTCCCCCGTTGCACCTTTTTAAGTAAGATCTCAGTCTACAATCTTCAGTTTAACTCTTTAGTTCTATGACCTTAGGAATTTGCTTCACCCTGAAATACTTTCTCACCTGAAAAAGAGGATAACACTATCTTTTCCTCCCTCAATGTGGCTGTTCAAATAAAAGGAAGTAATGTATGTAGCACAGTACCTGCCACAAAGCGCTCAATAAATTAATTTATTTCACTCAACACAACAGACACAAGAGGATTCAGATTTAAGGGAATCTACTTCCACAAGTCTTCATCAGCACAAAACACTTCATCCAGTTCATTCTAATAAAAACAATACCATCACCACCATTCCACGAATTTTTCTGAGGGACCTAGATCAAGATGAGGGAGACTGCATGTGATTCTGCCAAAATTCCATTAAGGCTGCGTATATATTGACCAGTAAAACATTAACAGGAAAAGTCCACAGTAATTGAGCTAAAACGTCTGGATGCACTGATGCTGGTGAGAGAGCTCACTTAGAGTAAAGGGGGAAAAAAAAAAAAAAAGAAAAGTCAAATCAGGCCCAACTCCAAACGGATCTTTAACAAATCAAGAGAGTGACACTGGTTCATCCTTCCCGAAACACCAACAGCACGATATTAAAATCCATTTAAAAATAAAAACTTCAAGAGTGAAATATTCCACAACCAACGCTGGTGTCACTAATGCTTTTTAGAAAGCCTGCGCAGGAGGAGAGCACCATTAGCACCACTGCAGATATTTAATGAAAAGCCCGTTTTTGCAGCAAACAGAGGCCAGGAGAGAAACATAATCATTATTTCGGTTTTCTGCACGCACCCCGAAGGGAACTGCTTTCAAGACCACGGCCGCCAAGCCTCTGATGGAATTCCGGGTTTTACAATCGGACATCAAAAAGAAGCCCATGATGCCAGC
Source organism: Mirza zaza (assembly GCA_008750895.1). Taxonomy (NCBI): domain Eukaryota; kingdom Metazoa; phylum Chordata; class Mammalia; order Primates; family Cheirogaleidae; genus Mirza; species Mirza zaza. Next base: position 44,971 of record VSMD01015857.1, read on the forward strand.
AAACTGGTGGGTGGGGACGCTGCTCCCTCCTCGGGGGTCAGGCTTCAGACCTGCGCCGCGCGCGCCCGGGTCCGGGGGTCACCGCGTCCGGCCTCCGCCCTCCGCGCCCCTCCCGCGGAGAGCGAGGGCCGGCCCGCGCAGCGCCGCGAGCGACGCCTGAGCTCGGCCGGCCAGGCCCGGTTCGGGTTCGGGTTCGGGGTCGCGGCCGCGCGGGAGGCCGAGGCGCGGGCGAGGCCGCGGCCCGGCCGCTGCGGTGCCGGGCGGCGGGAGCCAGGCGCCGACACTCACCACACCATGCCGTAGGCGCCCTCGCCGATGTACGAGAGGTTGGTGTAGCGCGGTCCCACGTCGAACACCTGCCCGCGGACCATCTCGGGGCCCGCGCCCGCCGCCGCCGCCGCCGCCGCCGCCGCCATGTTGGCTGCCGGGCCGCCGCCGCCTCCGCCGCGCTGGGCTGGACGCTCCGCGGCCGCCGCGCAACTCCCGCCGCGCCTCCCGCAGGGACCGCGCCGCCGCCGGTGCAGCCGCCGGCGCCGACCGGAAGGAGGAAGGAGGGCGCCGCGTAGGAGAGGTGGAGAGCCGACGGCCACTCGGACCGACTGCCTGCCTCCCTGACGGACGGGCGGGCCGGCGGGCGGGCGGGCGGCGGGCGGGGCGCGCGCCGAGGAGGGCGCCAGGGCGGGGCCACGCAGCGTGCGTGCGGATTGGCTCCCGCAGCCTGGGGGCGGGGCCGCGCGGGCCGGCGGAAGCGCCGAACACAGGGCGGAGCCCCGCAGCCAGCTGGGGAGGAGCCGGGGGTGCGGTCACGTGCGCGGGCGTGGGAGTCCGCGAAGGAGCTTGAGGCGGCCGCGAGGGAGCTTGAGGCGGCCGCGCGGGACTGCTGGCCCGAGCTGGGCGGCTGTGGGGGCTGGGCCGAGCCCTGGGGCGGGGTCCGAACGGAACCAGCCAGCGACCCCGACTGGGCGCGAGGCCTGACGACGCGATACCCACTGGTGGCCAGCCTGAGACAGGCCTTTGTGAAACCGTGGCCCACACGTTGATACATGCAGAGGCCTCGAAACCAGGACGGAACCCGGACCGAGGCCGAGAAAGACCTTTGCATCCTGAAACTCTCCTGTCGAGACCAAAACGACAGACTGAGAGGAGCCACTAATCAGGTTAGTTCAACAAATATTTGTTGAGCACACATCATGTCCCTGGGGAGCCACCCTCCTGGAAGATGCCTTCTAGAGAGAAGATATAATACAAGTAGATGTAATACTCAAGCTGTGATAAGAACTATGAGGAAATACAAAACAGAATAAGAGACTAGGAGTAGTGGGTTGAAACACCTGAGAAAGGCATTTGCACTCAGAGACTGAGGCCCAGAGTGCTATAGATGAGCAGAAATTTAGACAGAGGACATCATGAACTAATAAATGCAAACCTGGAATTATTAAAACAAAAAGTTTTAGAGAAAAAGAGACGGACACACTGAGGCTCAGGAATAGTCACAGACACTAGAGGTTGAAAAATAAAAATTGGAATCCTGAAGCAGGTGGATACCAAGAAGAGCTAAGACAGTGAGACGGAAGATGATGCAGCCACTGCCTCCAAACTGTTTCCCATGCCATCAAGGGGGAAGGGAGAGTGACAGGTCCATTGTCTGACAATTCCATCTTTAAGGCTATCACCTCTGGACTTCCAGACATCAACAAAGATCAACTAGTCAATCTCAAAGGAGAATAGACAAGTTTTTAAAACAAACAAACCGTGGGGAAAAAAGTATGTGACACATGAGAAAAGGAATACAGTGGTAGAGTCAAAAATGACTCCTTCACTGAAAGGAGTTTCTTCACTGAAACAGAACCCAATTTTAGAAAACACATAATTCGGCCAGGCACCAGTGGCTCATGCCTGTAATCCTAGCACTCTGGGAGGCCAAGGCGGGAGGATTGCTCGAGGTCAGGAGTTCGAAACCAGCCTGAGCAAGAGCGAGACCCTGTCTCTACTATAAATAGAAAGAAATTAATTGGCCAACTAATATATATAGAAAAAATTAGCCGGGCATGGTGGCGCATGCCTTGTAGTCCCAGCTACTTGGGAGGTTCCTGTGAGCTAGGCTGACGCCATGGCACTCGCTCTAGCCCGGGCAACAAAGTGAGACTCTGTCTCCAAAAAAAAAAAAAAAAAAAGAAAGAAAAGAAAACACATAATTCTTATTCATCATTGAAGAGGACATTTGTTCTTTTTTTTAAAAAAAGGGGCCAAGATAAATGGAGAGTACCATGATATCAAAACCACATAATCAAAGCAAAAGCAAGGGTTGAAGTGGTAAAAAAACAGACTTGATCTAGAAGAACAAACTGCCAATATATTATAGAAGATAAACTTGAGAAAAATTTCGAGAATACAAAATAAAGTGATAGCATCCTTGAAGAGAGTGGGGATGGAGAGCATCTTGGGGATTCAAACCATGGGATTCCCCAGGGGAAGACAGGTGATAATAAAATTATAATGGGAGGCTAGAGTGGTGGCTCACATCTGTAATCCCAGCATTTTAGGAGGCCAAGGTGGGAGAATCGCTTGAGGCCAGGAGTTCAAGACCAGCCTGGGCAACATAATGACATCTTGTCTCTACAAAAACAAAAACAAACAAACAGAAACCACAGTTATAAAGGGAGAAAAGTTTCCTTAGGTGGAAAAAGATCTGAGGTGGAGGTAAGAAATTAAGTGGCTTCACTAGAATCCAGAAAATAAGCAGAAACCAACTTCAGGACATAATCCAGAAAAAATATTAAATTTTACAGATAAAGAACAAACACTAGGCCAGTCGCGGTGGCTCACACCTGTAATCCTAGCTCTCTGGGAGGCCGAGGTGGGTGGATTGCTCGAGGTCAGGAGTTTGAAACCAGCCTGAGCAAGAGCGAGACCCTGTCTCTACTATAAAAATAGAAAGAAATTAATTAGCCAACTAATATATATAGAAAAACTTAGCCGGGCATGGTGGCGCATGCCTGTAGTCCCAGCTACTTGGGAGGCTGAGGCAGCAGGATTGCCTGAGCCCAAGAGTTTGAGGTTTCTGTGAGCTAGGCTGACACCATGGCACTCACTCTAGCCTGGGCAACAAAGCGAGACTCTGTCTCAAAAAAAAAAACAAACACTAATAGTTTCCAATCAAGAAATAAAGGTTATCTATAAAAATGCTAAAAACTGGCTTGCTTTAGATTCCTCCACTGTAACCCTTAAACGCCACAGGAAAATGGAACAAGATTGACAGCCCTCTGAAGGGGGAGGTTGTAATCTTATGGTTGTAACCTTATAACCCTCCTTAGGTGGTTTCATTCACTCAGTGACTTAACTCCTCCCAGATCTTTTTTGTTTTCTTTTTTGTTTGAGTCAGGATCTTCTTTTTTTTTTTTTGAGACAGAGTCTCGCTTTGTTGTCCAGGCTAGAGTGAGTGCCGTGGCATCAGCCTAGCTCACAGCAACCTCAAACTCCTGGGCTCAAGCGATCCTGCTGCCTCAGCCTCCCGAGTAGCTGGAACTACAGGCACTCGCCACCATGCCCGGCTAATTTTTTCTATATGTATTAGTTGGCCAATTAATTTCTTTCTATTTATAGTAGAGACGGGGGTCTCGCTCTTGCTCAGGCTGGTTTCGAACTCCTGACCTCGAGCAATCTGCCCGCCTCGGCCTCCCAGAGTGCTAGGATTACAGGCGTGAGCCACTGCGCCCGGCCTTGAGTCAGGATCTTGCTATGTTTCCCAGACTGGACTCAAACTCCTGGGCTCAAGTGATCCTCCCACTTCAGCCTCCTGAGTAGCTGGGACTACAAGCACGTGCCACCACACCCACCTTCTTCCCAGATCTTTATCGCTTAGAAGATCTCTCCTTAGCTCCTGGTCAGCATGTCCACCTGCACACTGGACAGCTCCATGTAGACATCCCACAGGGGCTTCAACACCACATATCCAAACCACCAGTGGTTAACTGCATGAGTTCTGCACTTGTTCTGAGACTTTAAATCTTAGCCAGTCTACTTATCACCTGTGTGACCTTGACCTCATTTTCCTCAGACTTAAAATAGGGATCACAATAGTATGCGCCTCATAAGTTTGTTGGACAGAGTAAATAACATATGTGAAGAGCCTGCCACATAGTATGTTACCCGATAAATGTTATCAGTTATTATTATCTACCCCACCCAAACCTGTTCTTCATCATATACCTGTGGCTAGCATCACTTTCACCCAGACGCTCAAGTTGGAAATTTGGCTATGATCTTTAACAATGCATTTTATTAATACCTCAATCTCTACCCCCAACCCCATCCAACCAATCGCAAACTCTGTAAATTCTGCTTCGTTAGTATTTCAGAAGTCCAGCTGGGTGCAGTGACTCATGCCTGTAATCCTAGCTCTTGGGGAGGCCAAGGCAGGAGGATCACTTGAGGCCAGGAATTGGAGACCAGCCTGAACAAGAGCAAGACCCTGACTCTACAAAAGAATTTAAAAAATTAGCTGGATGTGGTGGTGCATGCCTATAGTCCCAGCTAGTTGGGAGGCTGAGGCAGGAGGATCATGTGAGCCCAGGAGTTTGAGGTTGCAGTGAATTGTGATGACTCCACTGCACTCTAGCCCAGGCAACAGAGAGAAACCCTGTCTCAAAAAAAAAAAAAAAAATCAGAAATCTTTTCTACTTAAAGTGTGGTCTTCAGACCAGCAGCATCAGCATCATCTTGGAGTTTGTTAGATGCCTGATGCAGCATCAGGCCCACCCGAGACCCGAATCAGGATCTGCATTTTAACAAGACCCCCATTTTTGCATGCATATTAAACTTTGCGAAGCACTGTTTTAAATATGACCACTTCATCCCAACTGTCACTCTGCTGGTTATAGCCTGCTGCAAAGGTAACCCTTCTGCTTTCGGTGTGGCCATCTGCAGCTGTTTCTCCTTATACCCAGATCAATCTTTCCATCACAGATCTGGCAATGTCCCTTCCTGTCTGAAGTCAGTGGCTCCCTGTTACACTCAGAGTGAGGTCTTTGCTAACCGCCTCTCCACCCTCATCTCTTGCTCCCCCCTCCTTGCCTCCCATGCACCAGCCAGGTTAGATTACTCTCGGTTCTCTCTTGTCTTTTGGTCTGTGCGTGTATCAGCCTCTCTCCCTGTAGCATATTCTCTCTCCACTATTCCAGCATTTGTGGACATTTTTAAACTACCACACTCTCGTAACATAATGCATCTGACCACTGATTTTCTCCAGAGAACTCCTCTTGCCTGGTTCCATGAGCACTAAGCAACCTTATGATTAGAGTTTGTGGCTTCACTTGTGGTTTTCTAACAGGGAAAGTACCCTGGCCAGAGGACAGCCTATTTGGGTCCTGTAGCAATTACTGTCCGTTCTACCCTGGGGTTTAGTCTCATCAGTCTCTGCTGAGTCAGATTAGCATGAGCCAGGCCCGGAGGGAACAATCATCAGCTACCCCAACAACAGCAAGTTTCTAGAAGCGCAGAGCAGAGAGGCAGGCTCGGGAACACTGTAAGACCATACTAAGCTACCATCTAAGCATAGGCTGGCTACCTGGATGTCTTCCTCATTGTCTCTCTACAGCAGTGACAACTCACAGATCTGCAGAATCTTAGAAAACATGGACATCTGTTATTTTTTCCTGTACATCATCAACTCCTCCTCCTCCTGGTAGCAGCAACCCAAGTTTTCTTTAGTGAACCGTCCCTTCTGCAATCTCGGTAGGGTTCAAAGAGCTGGCCCCACCCCCAAGTTCCAAGAGTAAGCATGTGACCCAGGGCTCCCTAATCAGAATTACAGAGGTTGGCCCAAAGGGTGGGCATGTTCCCTGAACCAGGCCAGTGCAGAAGCTATGTGAAAGGGGTGCTTCCTTTTTGCTTGCTTGCTAGGGTAGTGAATGTGAGTTTGGGCCAAACACACCAGGATGTGAGAAATGCCCTCTGTGAGCGGAGGTGAGAAGGGAAAGCAGCGATGGAGATGGTTTCCTGATGCTGTAGTTTGAGGCTGTATTCAGCTGAGCCTGGACTTTAGATTTCAGCCACTTGAAACCATAAGAGTTCTGACTAATGCACTGCCCAATTAACTCCCTTTTCTGCAAAAATTGCTAAGAATTGTACAATAAATCACTGAGGCATGAATCAGAAACTCATGAATGATGAAATGAGAGAAAAGAACTGGCAATGAGCCTTGAAACTAGCTAAAGATAGAGAGATAACTGAATAAAAACACCACTCAGTAGAGACTGTTTTTGATACCAATAAGTTGAAATAATTGTTGCTATGGTAACAAACAAAACGCAAAAGCAAAAAATTCAGAAAGAGGATCTTTAGAAATAGGGTTTTTAACCTGAGATTATGCAGTGAAAACCAGGGAGGAAGAAAGAGGGTAGAAAAAAACAAGACACTTGAGTCTTTGTTTTACATAAAATGAGGATAAAAGCTATTTTTAAAATTGGTACAATTTGGCCGGGCTTGGTGGCTCAGGCCTGTAACCCTAGCACTCTGGGAGGCTGAGGTGGGTGGATTGCTAAAGGTCAGGAGTTCGAAACCAGCTTGAGCAAGAGCGAGACCCTGTCTCTACTATAAGTAGAAAGAAATTAATTGGCTAACTAAACATATATATATATATAAATTAGCCGGGCATGGTGGCGCATGCCTGTAGTCCCAGCTACTCAGGAATCTGAGGCAGGAGGATCGCTTGAGCCCAGGAGATCGAGGTTGCTGTGAGCTAAGCTGACGCCATGGCACTCTAGCCCAGGCAACAAAAGTGAGACTCTGTCTCAAAAAAAAAAACAAAAAACAATTGGTACAATTTCATACAATTTTTCAGTACAAAAAGCTTTAGGTATACCTTATAAATTATTACAGGAGATGAAGGAAAAAATGTAATTAATATAGCAAAAATAAAGAATCTTTTACCAGGAAGTGTACTAGATGCTTGCCTCACATATGTAAATGGGAAAAAATGGCAAGGAATCATAAAAAACAATAAACACCAGAAAATTAGATGAGCAAAGGTTAGACTAAGTGTAAAAAATAAGCTGAATATAAATAAATAAGAAAAATGTAGATAAAATTACTATATAAAACATGATAATCTCAGATGAGATCAAAGGGCAAACACTAAATATATGTTTCTTAAAAAGATGTGTGTGTGTATGTAGTATAAAAGGCATCATGAAACCAAATGCACCAAATAACATAGCAACACAAAACAGGAGGCAGAGCCAGGCATGGTGGCACACACTTGTAGTCCCAGCTAGTCAGGAGGCTGAAGCAGGAGGATCACTTGAGACTATAGTGCACTATGATCATTGATTGTGCTTGTGAATAGCCAATGCACTGCAGCCTGGGCAACACAGCAAGACCCTGTCTCCTAAAAAAAAAAAAAAAAAGCCAAAACTCTTTAGAAATAACAACTAATAGAAATACAATTATACCACTATCAGACTATGACATATAAACAAAAATAAAATGCAGGCCGGGCGTGGTGGCTCACCCCTGTAATCCAAGCACTCTGGGAGGCCAAGGCGGGTGAATCATTTGAGCTCAGGGGTTCGAGACCAGCCTGAACAAGAGCGAGACCCCCATCATTATTAAAAATACAAAAAAAATTAATTGGCCAACTAAAAATATATAGAAAAAATTAGCCGGGCATGGTGGCGCATGCCTGTAGTCCCAGCTACTCGGGAGGCTGAGGCAGAAGGATCGCTTGAGCCCAGGAGTTTGAGGTTGCTGTGAGCTAGGCTGACTCCACGGCACTCTAGCCAGGGTAACAGAGTGAGATTCTGTCTCAAAAATAAATAAATAAATAAAAATAAAATAAAATGCAGTTGAACAACAGAATTAATAAGGCATAATGGCATATGCTGTGTTTTGTACCTACATAAAATACACCCCCATCATTCCTAATATCTCTAGAACAGTCACAAAAATTGACCCTTCACTGGACCACAAAAAGTTTTACTAGATCCAAATAACCAAAAAGTGATCAAGGTCAAATCCTCTGATCATAGCACAATTTAACAAATGAAAATCACATATACAAATTTTAAGATTAACAAACATCCAACCAAGTATTAGTATTTTGTTAGAACATTGACAAACATTCTACTAAATAATGTTTCAGTCGGAAAGGAAATATGAACACAGTAACACACTCTGCAAAATCATGGAAATAATCTGACTACTACTACAGACTTGGAGAACGATTCCTTTAATGAGAGGCTGAAGGCTGGGCCGGTCCTTGGCACCATTGTTATATAACAGTGCTTTGGCCCAAACAGAATAGCTGCTTTTCAATCTCCTTTTCTGGGTTCCTCTTATCTGTCTGTTCTTTAAATTCTAGTGCCCTGTCCTTAGCAGCCAGAGGCTTTTAGCTGTAAGTCCAGAAAGCCCTGAATGACACAGGGCCAGGGGCAGGGTGAGGTGAGTGAGGCCCCTGCGGTGAGACGTTGAAGAAGCCACTCGCTCTCAGGGTCCTGCCAGTGCCACGTCGCATCTGAGAGTGAGCACCTCCTTAAGTAATCTGTCCTGGGTGCTCGATTGCCTCACCCTGGTTCCGGCCCTGCCAGACCAATGGTAAAAACAGTAAGGACACATTCCTTCTCATCCAACACAGGTACGGCTCTGCCCTCCTCTGTGTGTCGGCACCCTCCTCAGGCAAGTAGAGAGAGATGGCTGCAGCCCTTCCAGGCAGCACAGGGGGTACCGCACTATTCAGAGGCAGAAAGGGACTACCTCTGTGAGGGTCTCCTGCTTAGGCCTAGGAATCCACCCAGCAGTCTTCCCCTCACACCTCCAGGGCAGACTGCCTCCCTGCTGACCCCGCCCACTCACCGCCAAGAAGAATAATCACTGTGAGTGTCTCCGGCCAACCAGGATTTACACCCAGGGGAGGTGACTCTCCCCTGGCCACATGGGGGAGGGTGGGCACCACAACCAAATCAGGGCTCCAGGAGTCAGGAAGAAAGAGAGAATGGAGGGACAGTCAGCAAGGATGTTCTACTCTTCTCATATGACACATTCCTCCCAGGGTAGCTCCTCATCTTTGCCACCCAGGTGCCTGACTTCCCCTCAAGAGCAGCCTCTCATCACAGATCTCCACCTGTACTCCTCAGCTGCCCACTCTCTATTTCCTATCCTAGCCAAGAGCGCCTCCATCCTCCGGTTCCCCAAGCCAGAAAGCAAGCATCTTCCTCATCCTTGTTCTTTATCGACCCCACATCCAATTCATGCCCAAATCTTCCCTACTGGACTGCCTAAATATTGTTTTTTTTTGTAATAAACTTTATTTTTTTAGAACATGGTATGGTCTGAATGTTTGTGTTCCTCCAAAATCCATATGTTGAAATCCTAACCCCAAGGTGATGGTATCAGGCAGCAGGGCTGTTGGAAGGTGATTAGGTCATGTGGGTGGTGCCCCCATGAATGGGATTAGTTCCTTTATAAAAGAGGCCCCCTTCTGCCACGTGATATTCTGGCAAAAAGAAGGCCATCTGTGAACCAGGGGTCTCCAGACACTGAATCTACCGGTGCCTTGATCTTGGACTTTCCAGCCTCCAGCATTGTGAAAAACAAATGTGTGTTGTTTATAAGCCACCCAGTTTATGGTTTTTTTCTATAGAAGTCTGAGTGGACTAAGAACAGTTTTAGATTTACAGAAAAAATGTGAAGATAGTGCAGAGAGTTCCCAATATCCCATGCCAAATTTCCCCTATTGTTAACTTCTTATATTAGCATAGTACATTTGTTGCAATTAATGAAGTAGTATTAATACATTAATATTAACTGAAGTCCATACTTTATTCAGATTTCCTTAGTTTTTATCAAAGGTCCTTTTTCTGTTCCAGGATCTCATCCAAAATACTGCATCACATTTAGTCATTATGTCTCCCTAAGCTCTTCTTGGTTGTGACAGTTTCTCAGACTTGTCTTGTTTTCGATGACCTTGACACCTTTGAGCGTACTGGCCGAGTATTTTATAGACTGTCCCTCAATTGAAATTTGTTTGATGTTTTTCTCATAATAAGTCTGGTTTTATGGGTTTGGGGGAGGAAGACCCCAAAGTTAAAGCACCATTTTCATCCCGTCAAGGCTATATACTAGTAACATGACATGTCACTGTTGGCGTTGAGCTTGATTACCTGGCTGAGTTAGTGTTTGTCGGATTTCCCCCCTGTAAACGTACTCTTTCTTCCTCCCTTTCCATGCCGTATTCTTTGGAAGGAAGTAACCATGCACAGCTCGTACTTAAGGAATGGGGGGTTAGGCTCCACCTCCTTGAGGGTGGTGTAGCTACATAAATTATTTGGAATGTTTTTGGATGGGATATTCATCTCTAATATTGTTTGATTTTTAGAATTTATTCTGAAATCATATACAACTTAAAAGTTGCAAGAACAGTACAAAACAATCCCATATCACCTATCTTCCCCCATATGTATTCAGTCAGCCCTCCATGTCCATGGGTTCCAAATTTGTGCGTTCAACTAACCTTGGATTAAAAATATTTTGGAAAAAATAAATGGTTGCATCTGTACTGAACACGTACAGACGACTTTTTTTTTCTTGTCACTATTCCCTAAATAATACAGTAGATAACAACTATTCACATAGCATTTGCATTGTATTAGCTATTATAATTAGCCTAGAGATTATTTAAAGTATACAGGAGGACATGCGTAGGTTATAGGCAAATACTATATCATTTTATATAAGGGACATGAACATCCATGTATTTTGTTATCTGTGTGTGTGTGTGTGTGTGTGTGCGCGCGCGCGCGCGCGTGCGCGCCTGGTCCTGGAACCAACCCCTGCCCAGATGCCAACAGACAATGTGTATATATGTGTGTATGTGTGTGTGAATATATATAAAAATATATATGCATATAATGATTCTACAGGCAATCTACAACTTATAATGGTTCAACTTACAATTTTCCAACTTTATAATACATACACAATTCCAACTTTACAATACAAAAGCAATACATATTCAGTAGAAATCTTACTTTGAGGACCTATGCAACTGTACTGTTTTTCACTTTCAGTGCAGTATTCAACAAAGTACACGAATATTCAACATGTTAGCATAAAATAGGCTTTGTGTTAGGTGATTTTGCCCAACTGTAGGCTAATGTAAGTGCTCTGAGCATGTTTAAGGTAGGCAAGGCTAAGCTATGATGTTCAGTAGGTTAGGTACCGTTTCAGCTTATGATATTTTCAATTTACAATGGGTTTATCTGGATGTAGCCTTATAGTAAGTCAAGGAGCAATTGTGTGTCTGTGTGTGTGTGCATGTGTATGTATGTGTGTGTGTGTGTGTGATCATTATCATAATTCTTTTTCTGAACCATTTGAGAGAAAGTCGAAGAGATGATCCCCTGTCAACCCTAAATACCCCTGTGAGTGTTTTCCAAAACAAGACAGTCTCCTGCATAGCTATGGTATGATCACTGGAATCAGGAAATCAGCACCAATACAACACTGCCATTTAAGCCACAGACTCCATTCAAACATTGCCAACTGCTGCTCAACGTCTCTTTTACTTTTCTGGTCCAGGATCTAATCCAGGATCATGAGTTGCATTTAGTTGTCCTTTTAGTCTTCTTCAGTCTGTAACACTTCCTTGTTCTTTCCCCATCTTTTCTAATCATGTGTTTTTGTTTCTTTTTTTTTTTTTTAGTGAGTTGTTTTTAATTTTTAAAAATTTAAAAAATTAACATACAGTAAAATTGACTTTTTAGGGCCGGGCGAGGTGGCTCACGCCTGTAATCCTAGCACTCTGGGAGGCCGAGGAGGGCGGATTGCTCGAGGTCAGGAGTTCGAAACCAGCCTGAGCAAGAGCGAGACCCCGCCTCTACTATAAAAATAGAAATTAATTGGCCAACTAATACATATAGAAAAAAAAAATGAGCCGGGCATGGTGGCGCATGCCTGTAGTCCCAGCTACTCGGGAGGCTGAGGCAGGAGGATTGCTTGAGCCCAGGAGTTTGAGGTTGCTGTGAGCTAGGCTGACGCCATGGCACTCACTCTAGCCTGGGCAACAGAGTAAGACTCTGTCTCAAAAAAAAAAATTTTTTTGACTTTTTAAACATACATAGTAGTTCTGTGAGTTTTAACACATGTATAGATTTATGTAATTATGCCTACATTAAAGCTATAGAACACTTCCATCGCTCACCCCAAAAAAACTCCCTTGTGCTGTTCCTTTATAGTCACACTCTCCCCTCTCCCCTGCCAACCCTTACCCTTGGCATCCCACTGGTCTGTTTTCTATCACTAAAGTTTTGTCTTTTTGAGAATGTCATATAAATGGAATCATAAAATGTCTTAGTTCGGACTGTTGTAACAAAATACCATAGGCTGGTAGCTTAGACAATAAGCATTTATTCTTCACAGTTCTGGAGGCTGGCAAGTCCAAGATCAAGGCACGGGCAGATCTAGTATCTGGTGAGGGTCTTCCCCCGCTTGTAGACAGCTGCCTTTCCATCTGTCCTCACATGGCCAGGAGAGAGCTCATCTCTCTCGTGTCTCTTCTTATAAGGACACTAATTCCATTTATGAAGGCTCTACCCTCATGACTTAATCATCTGCCAAGTGCCTCACCTCCAAATACCATCATATTAGGAATTCAGGCTTCCACATTTGAATTTAGTGGGGACACATTCAGCCATAAAATAAATATGTAACCTTTTTCTACAAGCTTCTTTGACATTCATCTAAGTTGTTGCATGTATCAATATTTTAATCATTTTGAAGCTGAAGAGTATTCAGTTCCATTGTACGGATGTACCAAAGTTTGTTTATCCATTCACCAGTGGAAGGACATTTTTTTCCAGTTTGGGGTGATTATTAATAGAGCTGCTCTACACATTTATGGATAGCTTTATGTGTAAACACAAGTTTCATTTTTCTAGAGTAAATACCCAGAAGTGGGATTGCTGGGTGATGTGGTAAGTGTATACTTAACTTTGTGAAAAATTGCCAGACTGTTTTCCAGAGTTACTATATGCTTTACATTCCCATCAGTAATATATGAGGGTCTCACTTACCTCACATCCTGGTCAGCATATTGGTATTGTCAATAGTTTTTGTTTTTGCTTTTCTAATAGATGTATAGTGGTAGCTACTATTTTTTTCTTCTAAAAGTTTTATAGTTTTACATTTTACATTTGGACCTCTGATCCATTTTGAGTTAATTGTTGCATTAGGTGTGAGGCTTAGGTTGAGGTTTGTTTTTCTGCCTACGGAGGCCCAATTATTCCAATACCATACCTTGAAATACTTTTTCCATTGAATTGCCTTTACAGCTTTGTAAAAAATCACTTGGGCAGGAGGTGGCATCAGGGAACATGGCACAGTAGGAATTTCCAGGAATCTGTCTATCCATGGAAACAACAATTGAACTGGCAGAAACTGCCTGAAGCAACTATTTTGGAACTCCTGAATCTAGTTCAGCAACCAGGACACAGACTGATGAAGAGCCAGGTACATTTCAGTTTTTTCACACAGCAGGGGCTGCCATTTCTTATGCCATCTCTTATCCCAGTGGCAGGCAGATGTGGGACTGCAGTTTCTATTCCTGGTACAGCTTGCTGGATTCGTGGTGAGCAGCAAGGACCTTGTCTTCCAAAAATCAGGCTGTGGATTCTGATTACTGATTGCTGTTTTTTTTTTTTTTTTTTTTTAATTTTATTTTCATGGACGAGGTTCTGGGGTCCCAAGAGAGAGGGGCCCCAGAAGTCGCCCTGATTGCTGTTTTTGATTGCTGAAGGGCCAGCACAGAAGTTGGATATTGTTTCAACAACCACAGGCTAAAGCAGCTTCCAGGCCAAGAGGAGATTTAAAGAGACAGAATCTATTTATTTTTCCCCTCCTGGGAGACATTTAAAGAAATCACATTGGGAAACTGGCTGACCCCAAACACAATGGTAGAAAAGTTCTAGTGAAAATATTCAATAAGGAATACTTGCTTTGCAAAAACAGCTTGGAAAGGTCACAAAGTGATGGTTCCCAGAATCAACAAGCAAAACCCATCAATCCCTGAGAAATGAGAGGATTAGATCTACAGAACTACCACAATAATTACTCAGAATTTCCAGTTCGCAACAACAACAACAAAAAAAACAACTACAGAACACACAAACATGAAAGTATGGCCCATTAAAAGAAAAAAAATAATAATTTGACTGAAACCATCCCTGAGAAAACCCAGACATTGAAATTATTAGTCAAAGGCATTAAATCAACTGTCTTTAGTATATTCAGTGAGATAAAGGAAACCATGGAAAAGGACCAAATGAAGTCAAGAAAATGATATCTGAACAAGTGAGAATATCAATAGGAAAAAGGTAGAAATGAGAAAAAGTAACCAAAAAGAAATTGTGAACCTGAAAAGCATATTAACTAAAAACTCACTGGAGCAATTCAACAGCAGATTTGAACAGGAAGAAGAAAGAATCAATGAGCATGAAGATGTCTGAAATTATCTAGAGTGAGGAGAAGAAAGAAAAAAGAGTGAAAAAAACTTAACAGGCCTAGGGAACTATGGTATGTCATTAAGTGGATCAACACATGCTTTGTAGGCATCCAAGGAGAGAGAAGAAGGGGGCAGAAAAAAATACTTGAGAATATAATGGCTAAAAACTTCCAAAATCTGAGGATAAGATGAAGATACACAGCCAAGAAGCTCAAAGATTTCCAAGCAGGCTAAACTCAAAGAGATCCATATTGAGACATATTATGTTCAAATTGTGGAAACTCGAGGCCAAAGAGAGAACTTTGAAAGCAGCAAGAGAGAAATGACTCATCATTTACAAGTGATCCTCAATAAAAATTGACAGCTGATTTCTTGTTAGAAACCATGGAGGCCATAAGGCAGTGGAATAGCATACTGAAAGTCCTGAAAGAAAAACATGTCAACCAAGAATTCTATACCCAGCAAAATTATCCTTAAGGAATGAAAGAGAAATTAAGATATTTCAAGATAAACCAACCAGAGCTGAGGAAGTTGATTATCAGTAGACCATTTCTACCTTACAAGAAATGCTAAAGGTTGTTCTTCAGGCTAAAATGAAAAGACACTAGATAGTTACTTGAAGACATAAGGAAAAAAAAAAAAAAAACTAGTAAAGGTAATCTCATAGGTAAATATAAAAGTGAATGTTGGCCAGGCACAGTGGCTCATGCCTGTAATCCCAGCACTTTGGGAGGCCAAGGTGGGAGAATTGCTTGAGGTCAGGAGTTTGAGACCAGCCTGGGTAACATAGTGAGATCCTATCTCTACAAAAAGTAAAAAAACTTTGCCAGGTGTGGTGGTATGCACCTGTAGTCCCAGCTATTTAAGAGGCTGAGGTGGGAGAAAAGCTTGAGCCCTGGAGTTAGAGGTGTGAGCTGTGATCATGACACTGCACTCCAGCTTGGGCAACAGGGCAAGACTCCATCTCTAAAAAAGAAAGAGAAAAAAAAATATTATTGTGCTTTTGGTTTAGTTTCTAACTTCTCTTTTTGTTATATGATTTACAAGGTAAGTGCCTAAAATGATAACTATCACTCTATGTAGATGGCATACAATGTATAAAGATGTAGTTTATGCAAAAATATTGAAAGAGAGGGATGGAGATGTATAGGAGCAGAATGCTAGTATACTATTGAAAATAAGTTGGTATGATTCAAACTAGATTGTTATAAGTTCAACATGTGAATTGTAACCCCAAGGTAATCAATAGGAAAATAACTAAAAAATATACAGAAAAGTAAAGAAAGAAGGGAATCAAAATGGTACACTATAAAAATAAACTAAATACAACAAAAGGACAATAATGTAGGAACTTAGGAACAAAAAGCGTATACAACACATGGAAAATCAATAGCCAAATGGCAAAATTAAATCCTTCTTTACAAGTAATCACTTTAATCAGTGAATGCATTAAACTCTTCTATTAATAGATGGAGGTTGGAAGAATGGATAAAAAAACAAGATTTATTGTCTTTGTTCAGTCTGCTATAACAAAAATAACTTAGTGGCTCACACCTGTAATCCTAGCTCTTTGGGAGACTGAGGCGGGAGGATTGCTCAAGGTCAGGAGTTTGAAACCAGCCTGATCAAGAGCGAGACCACGTCTCTACTATAAATAGAAAGAAATTGATTGGCTAACTGAAAATATATATAGAAAACATTAGCCGGGCATGGTGGCGCATGCCTGTAGTCCCAGCTACTTGGGAGGCAGAGGCAGGAGGATCGCTTGAGCCCAGGAGTTTGAGGTTGCTGTGAGCTAGGCGGACACCACGGCACTCTAGCCCAGGCCACAGAGTGAGACTCTGTCTCAAAAAAAACAAAAACTTAGACTAGTCTTTAAAAAATAACTTAGACTGGGTAATTTATAACAATAGAAATTTATTTCTTATTGTTCTAGAGGCTGAGATGTCCAAGGTCAAGCCACCAGCAGATTCAGCATCTGGTGAAGGCTCTCTGAATCAAAAATGACATCTATTGCTATGTCCTCACATGGTGGAAGAAGCAGAAGGCAGCTCCCTTTAATGTCTTTTATGAAAGCATTAATCTCATTCGAGAGGGCAGAGACCTCGTGACTTAATCACTTCCCAGAAGGCCTCATGGGTTAATAGTATCACACTGGGTATGAGGTGTCAATATATGAATTTGGGGGAATGTCAACATTCAGACTATAGCGCCCATTTTTATAAAGTCTGCAAGAGATTCACTTTAGATATAAGGACACAAAGATGTTGAAAGTAAAAGGATAGAAAAATATATTACAAGCAAATGTAAGCAGAAGACAGCTGAGGCAGCTATATTATTGTCAGACAAAACAGACTTTATTTATTTATTTATTTTTGAGACAGAGTCTCGCTTTGTTGCCCAGGCTAGAGTGAGTGTCCTGGCGTCAGCCTAGCTCACAGCAACCTCAATCTCCTGGGCTCAAGCAATCCTCCTGCCTCAGCCTCCCGAGTGGCTGGGACTACAGGCATGCGCCACCATGCCCGGCTAATTTTTTGTATATATGTTACTTGGCCAATTAATTCTTTCTATTTATAGTAGAGACGGGGGTCTCACTCTTGCTCAGGCTGGTTTTGAACTCCTGACCTCGAGCAATCCACCCGCCTCGGCCTCCCAGAGTGCTAGGATTACAGGCGTGAGCCACCGCACCCAGCCAAAACAGACTTCAAATCAAAAAGGGTTACGAGACAAAGAAGGACATTTTTTATTAATAAAAGTTTTGATATATCGAGAATAGAGAGCAATTATAAATACATGTGTACCTAACTAGCCACAAAATATATGAAGCAACATACATGTAAGAGCTGAAGGGAGGGATTGATGGTTTTACAAAAATAGTTAGAAACTTCAATACCCATTTTCAGTAATGCAAAGAACAACCAGACAGAAGCACAATAAGGAAACAGGGAAACTGAACAACACTATAAACCAATTAGACCTAACAGACATAACAAAATGCTCTACACAACAGCAGAATACACATTCTTCTCAAGTGCTAATGCAACATTACCCTGCATATACCATATATTAGGCTACGAAACAAATCTTACTAAATTTTAAAAGATTGAAATCATTCAGAATGTCTTTTCCAATCACAATAGAACAAAACTAGAAGAGAATAACAAGGAACGCTGGAAAACTCGCAGATATGTGGGCCAAAGAAGAAATCACAAGGGAAATTAGAAAGTACCTTTAGAGGAATGAATATGAAAATACAATACATTTGACCCTTTAACAACTCAGGTTTGAACTGCTTAAGTCTATTTATAGGTAGATTTTTTTCAACCAAACATGGGTCAAAAATATAGTATTGAGGCTGGGTCTGGTGGCTCACCCCTATAATCTCAGCACTTTGGAAATCCAAGGCGGGAGGATCATTTGAGGCCAGGAGTTCCAGACCATCCTGGGCAACATAACAAGACCTCCTCTCTACAAAAAATAATAAAAAAAATTATCTGTGTGTGGTGATACCTGTAGTCCCAAGCTATTTGGGAGGTTGAGGTCGCTTGAGCCCAGGAGTTGGAAGTTGCAGTGAGCCATGACACCACTGCACTCCAGCCCAGGCAACAGAGTCAGATCCTGTGTCAAAATAAAAAACAAACAAACAAAATACAGTATTAGGGAGATGTTAGAAACCCATATGGGTAGAGGGCTGACTTTTCACATAACTGGTTTCCCAGGTTCCATAGGCCTTGAGTACACAGGGATCTGGGTATAAGCCAGGATACACCATCTCCTATATGTAATAAGGGAAGAGGGCATACCAAAATTTAATGGATAGAATGAAAATAGTGCCCATAAGGAAATGTATAGCTATGAATGCTTACGTTTAAAAAGAAGGATCTCAAATCAGTAACCTAACTGGATACTTTAATGAACTAGAAAACCCAAAGCTTGGAAAAGGAAGTACATAATAACAACTTGAGTGGGAATAACTGAGAGAGAACAGAAAAACAATAGACAAAAATCAATGAAACCTAAAGTCAATTATTTGAAAAACATCAACAAAACTGACAAACCTTTAGCTAAACTGGCAAAATAAAGAAGATACAAATAAATAAAATCAGAAATTATACCATAGACATTACTACCAGCCTTAAAGGGATTTTAAAAAAAGATTGTACAGGAATACTATGAACAATTGTATACCAACAAATTAGATAACCTAGAATAAATGGACAAATTCTTTGAAACACACAAATTGCCCAAATTGACAGAAGAAGAAATAGAAAACCACAACAAGTCTTTAGCATGTAAAGAGATTGCATCAGCAGTCAAAATCTCCCAAGAAAGAAAATTCCTGGACCAGATGGCATTCATTGGTGAATTCTATCAAACATTTAAAGAAAATTTAATACTAATTCTTTCCAAATTCTTTGTAACTCATTCTACGAGGCAAGCATTACTTTGATACAAAAGGTAGATTAAAATCATCACAAGAAAAAAAATTATAGATCAATGTCCATTATGAATACTGATGCAAAAATCCTTAACTAAATGATAATAAATCAAATCCAAGCATTTTAAAAGATTATTAGCAATGAGCTAGTGGGATTTATTTCAGGAAAGCAATGGTGGTTCAACATAAGAAAATCTATCAGTATAACACATCACACAACAGAATGAAAGAAAAAAATTATATGATTATTTCAATTGATGCGGAAAAACATTTATCAAAATCTAATACACTTCATGATAATAACACTAAAAAAAACTAGGAATAGAAAAAAACTACCTCAATATAATAAAAACAATATATGGAAAATCCGCAGCTAATATCATACTCAATGGTTAAAGACAAATTGTTTCCTCCAAGATCAGAAATAAGGCAAGGATGCCCACTTTTGCCATTCTATTCAACATAGTACTAGAAGTTATAGCCTAAGAATTTAAGCAAGAAAAAGAAATAAAATGCCTCCAAATAGGAAAGGAAGAAGAAAATTATCTCTGTTCACAGATGATATGATCTCATATGTATAAAATCCTAACGATTCCACCAGAAACTGTTAGAACTAATAAACAAATTTAGCACAATAGCAGGATAAACTCAGCACACAAAACTCTGTTGCATTTTTATATAAGAACAATGAACAATTCAAAAAAGAAGTGAAAAACGATTATATTTCTAATAGCATCAAAAATAATAAACTACTCAGAAATAAACTTAACCATGGAAGCTAAAGGTTTGTATACTAAAAACTACAAAATGTTGCTGAAAGAAATTAAAGACACAAATAAATGGGAAGAGGCCAGGCACAGTGGCTCATCCCTGCGATCCTAGCACTTTGGAAGGACAAAGAGGGAGGATCATTTGAGGTCAGGAGTTTGAAACCAGCCTGAGCAAGAGAGAGACCCCATCTCTACAAAAAAAAAAAAAAAAAATAGAAAAATTAGCCAGGTGTGGTGATCGTTTGAGCCCAGGAGTTTGAGGCTGCAGTGAACTATGATGATGCCACTGCACTCCAGCCTGGGGAACAGAGTGAGACCATGTCTCAAAACAAATAAATAAATAAATAGAAATAATATAAATGTGAAGAAATTTTATGTTTATGAATTCAAACACTTAATATTGTTAAGTTATCAATACTATTCAAAGTGATCTACAGATTCAGTGTAATTCCTATCAAAATCCCAATGACTTTTTTTTTGCAGAAATATAAAAATCCATCTTAAAATTCATACTGAATTTCAAGGGACCCTGAATAGTCAAAACAACCTTGAAAAAGAAGAACAAAGGAGGATTCACACATCCCAGTTTTAAAACTTACTACAAAGCTACAGTAATCAAAACTGTAGATATTGGCATGGAGACAGACATGTAGATTAATGGAATTGAATAGAAAGCCCAGAAATACACTTTTGCATATATGATCAAATTAGTTCTGACAAGGGTGCCAAGACCATCCAATGAGAAAGGATAATCTCTATAACAAATGGTGCTGGGAAAACTGGATAGCTACATGCAAAAGAATGATATTGGACCCCTACCTTACACTATGTACAGAAATTAACTCAAAAGGGATCAAAAGCCTAAATATAAGAGCTAGAACTATAATCCCCTTAGAAGAAGGCATAGGCGAGAAGCTTCACAGTGGCCTGATTTCTTAGATATGACACCAAAGGTACAGGCAACAAAAGAAAAAATAGATTGGACCTCATCAAAATTAAAACCTTTTGTGTATCAAGGGACACTATTGAGAGAGTAAAAAGGTAACCCACAGAATAGGAGAAAATAGGCTGGGTGTGGTGGCTCATGCCTGTAATCCCAGCATTTTGGGAGGCCGAGGTGGGAGGGTTGCTTGAGGCCAGGAGTTGGAGGCCAGCCTGGGTAACATAGTGAGATCTTATCTCTATAAAAAATAAGAAAAATTATCTGGGCATGATGGTGCACACCTGTAGTCCCAGCTACTTGGGAGGCTGAGGCAGGAGAATTGCTTGAGCCCAGGAGTTGGAGGCTACAGTGAGCTATGATTGTGCCACTGCACTCCAGCTTGGGCAACAGGGCAAGACCTTATTTCGGTTTTTTTTTTGAGACAGTCTCGCTCTGTTGCCTGGGCTAGAGTGCTGTGGCATCAGCCTAGCGCACAGCAACCTCAAACTCCTGGGCTCAAGCAATCCTTCTTCCTCAGCCTCCCGAGTAGCTAGGACTACAGGCCTGAGCCACCATGTCTGGGTAATTTTTTCTATATATTTTTAGTTGGCCAATTAATTTCTTTCTGTTTTTTAGTAGAGACATGGTTTCGCTCTTGCTCAGGCTGGTTTCGAACTCCTGACCTTGAGCGATCCTCCCACCTCGGCCTCCTAGAGTGCTAGAATTATAGACATTATAGGCGTGAGCCACCATGCCCAGCCAAGACCTTGTCTCTCAAAAAATAAAGGAATAGGAGAAAATGTTTGCCAATTATATATCTGAAAAAGGTTAATATCCAGAATATACATATAGAAAAATCCTACAAATGAACAATGACAACAACAAAAATTTAAAAATGGACAAAAGACTTAAGTAAATATTTCTCCAAAGAAGATATATAGGCCGGGCGTGGTGGCTCACGCCTGTAATCCTAGCACTCTGGGAGGCCGAGGCGGGCAGATTGCTTGAGGTCAGGAGTTCAAAACCAGCCTGAGAGAGACCCTGTCTCTACTAAAAATAGAAAGAAATTAATTGACCAACTAAAAATATACATACAAAAAATTAGCCAGGCATGGTGGCACATGGCTGTAATCCCAGCTACTCGGGAGGCTGAGGCAGGAGGATCGCTTGAGCCCAGGAGTCTGAGGTTGCTGTGAGCTAGGCTGACGCCACGGCACTCACTCTAGCCTGGGCAACAAAGTGAGACTCTGTCTCTAAAAAACTAAAAAATAAAAAAATAAAAAGAAGATATATAAATGGCAAATACACGCATGAAATGATGTGGGATATTGGAACCCTGATACATTGCTGGTGAGAATACAAAAGTATACAGCCACTGTGGAAAACAGTTTAGTGCTTCCTCAAAAAGTTAAACATAGAATTACCATATGACTCAGCAATTTCACTCCTAGTTATATAGCCCAAATATGTGATGAGGAGGAATCAATGTTCATAGCAGCAGTATTCATAATAGCCAAAAGATGGAAACAAGCCACATGTCAATCAGCAGACGAATGGATAAACAAAACATATGCGTGCATACACTGGAATACTGTTCATCCGTAAAAGGGAATGAGTCGTTACAACATTATGCTAAGAGAAATAAGCCAGTCAGAAAAGGATAATTTAGGATTACACTTATATGTCTAGAATAGGAAAATTCATAGAGACAGAAAGTAGACTAGAGGTTACAGGGGTGGAGGGCGGGGGACACCAGGGAGTTGTTACCTAATGGGTAGAGTTTCTGCTTTGGGTGATGAAAAGTTTTAGAAATAGGCAGTGGTAATGTTTGCACAACATTGTGAATTTACTTAATACCGATAACTTGGATACTTAAAGTGGTTAAGATAGTAAGTTTTACGTTATGTATATTTTATCACAACAAAAATACTAAAAATTGATTACAATGGCAAATTTTGTTACAGTATATATTTTGCCACTGAAAAATTAAATGAGCTATGTTTGTGAGAGTGTATGTCTGAACTCTCTTTTGTTCCAGATCTATGTGTCCATTCTTGTGCCAACAGACACACAGCGACCCTCCTGACTCAGCCTCCTAAGTGGCTGAGACTACAGTCTCCCACCACTGTGCTCAGCTAGCTCTCTGGTTGGTTTTAACAGGGATTTTTGGTAGATTTTTTTAGGTAGTTTTTACTTGGACAATCATGTCTTCTGCAAATGGAGACAATTTTATTTCTTCCTGTCACCTGTATCCTTTATTTCTTTTTCTTGCCTTATTGCACTGGCTAGGAGCAAAGGATGGACAATGTCCATCCTTTGTTCTCAAACTTAGGGGTAAATAATTTAATCTCTCCATATTATTTATAATATTGAGGAAGTTCCCTTCTATTCTTAGCTTGCTGAGAGATTTTTTTTTTTTAAATCATGAATAGATATAGAATTTTATTAAGGTTTTTCTGCACCAATTGATATGTGGGATTTTTTCTTTAAGTTATTAATATGATATGGTGAATTGCTTTGATTGACTTTTGAATAATGAAAAAGTCTTGCATTCCTAGTATAAACCCCACTTGACAGTGGTATATTATTTTTTATATATTGCTGGATTTAATTTGCTAATATTTTGCTGGGGTTTTGCATCTATCTCATGAGAGATACTGGTTTTCTTATAATTTTTCTTTTTTTTGAAACAGGGTCTTCTTCTGTGGCCCAGGCTAGAGTGCAGTGGCATAATCATAACTCACTGCTGCCTCCAACTCCTATGCTTAAGTGATCTTCCTGCTTTAACCTCTAGAGTAGCTGGGACTACAGGCAAGCACCACCCATTCGGCTAATTTAAAAAGAAAAAATTTTTTTTCTTTTGTAGAGACAGGGTCTTATTGCCCAGACTGATCTCGAACTCCTGACCTCAATCCTCCTGCCTCAGCCTCTCCAAGTGCTAGGATTACAGAGGCAGGAGCCACTGCACCTGGCCTCTTATAATATTTTTGACTGGATTTGGCAGTAGAGTAACATTGGCCTTGCTAACTGAGTTGAGAACTGTTCCTGCCTATTTGTTTTCTGAAAGAGATTGTGTAGAATTGGAGCTTTATGTTTTTTAGATGTTCAATAGAATTCTCCAGTGAAACCATTTGGGCTTGGAGATTAATTTTTCAGGTAGGTTTAACCTATTAATTTAATTTCTCTCATAGCTCCAGAAGTACTCAGATTATTGTTTTCATCTTGGGTGAATTTTGGTAGTCTGTGGCCTTTGGGGAATTGGACAATTTTATTAAAAAGTTTAATTTTTGTGTGTAGAATTGTTTGTGGTATTTCCATGTTATCCTTTTAATATATATGATTTGCAATGATATCCCCTTTCATTCTTCACATTGGAAATTAGTAATTTTGTGTCTTTTCTCTCTCTCTCTCTTTTTTTTTTGTCCATCTCACTAGAGGTACCATTCATTGATTTACTCAAAGACCTAGTTTCTGATTTCACTGATTTTTTAATAATATTTTTGTGGTTTTAGTTTCACTGATTTCTTCATTTATTTTTATTCCATATCTTCTGCTTGCTTTGGGTTTGTTTTACTCTTATTTTCTCATTTTTTTGGAGAGGGAGCTTAGATTATCAATTTGAGACTTTTCCTTTTTTCTGAGGTAAGCATTTAGTGATATAAATTTCTTTTTAGCACTCTTTAGCTGCAGCCCACAAATTTTGATACACTATCTTTATTGTTTTCATTCAGTTTGACATATTTATTTCATTTAAGACTCCCTCTTTGGCTCATGGATTATTTAATAAGTATAAGTAATTGCTAATAGTTTGGAGGTTTTTTCAATTATATTTCTGTTATTATGTCAAGACTAATTTTATCACAATCAGGGAACATATTTTGTATGACTTCTGTTCATATTTGTTAAAGTTTTTAAAATGATCAATGATACAGTCTTTCTTGGTGAATGTTTTGCATGTACTTGAAAAGAATATATATTCTGATGTCAGGTGGAGTGTTCTATAGATGTTAATTAGATACAGTTGGCTAATGATTGGTTAATGGTTCAATTCTATACACCTCCCAATTTTCTGGATATAATTCTAACAATTACTGAGAGATGGGGGTGGAAGTCTGAGTGTATTTGTGGATTTGCCTATTTTTAAGTTTTTGTCAATTTTTGTTTCACATATTTTGTAGTTCTGTTACTGCACATTTAAGATTGTTAGTCTTCTTGGTGAAATAATTCTCTTATCATTATGTAATTCCCCTCTTTATCCTTGGTAATTTTCTTTGTTCTAAAGAAAAATTTGTATGTAAATGTAGCTGTTCCAGCTTTCTTGTGGTTACGTGGCATATCTTTTTCCATCATTTTATTACCCCCCACGTTTTGCATTTCCATTATCTTCTTTCATTTCTTTAAGAAGTGTTTTGTAGTTTTTATGTACAAGTCTTTTTACCTCCTTAGTTAATTCTTATGTATTTCATTCCTTTTGATACTATTGTAAATAAAGTTGTTTTCTTAATTTTCTTTTTGAACTGTTTATTGTTAGTGTATGGAAACACAACTGATTTATGCATGTTGATTTTGTATCCTGCATCTTTTCTGAATTTGTTTATTAGTCCTTAAAGGATTTTTTGGTGAAATCATTAGGTTTTTTACATATAAGATATTATCTGTGAACAGAGATAATTTTACTTCCTCCTCTCCAATTTAGATCACTTTTATTTCTTTTTTTTTTTTTTTTTTCAGATAGAGTCTCACTCTGTTGCCCAGGCTAGAGTGCCATGGCGTCAGCCTAGCTCACAGCAACCTCAAACTCCTGGGCTCAAGCGATCCTCCTGCCTCAGCCTCCCGAGTAGCTGGGACTATAGGCATGCGCCACCATGCCCGGCTAATTTTTTCTATATATATTTTTAGTTGGCCAATTAATTTCTTTGTATTTATAGTAGAGACGGGGTCTTGCTCTTGCTCAGGCTGGTTTCAAACTCCTGACCTTGAGCGATCCACCAGCCTTGGCCTTCCAGAGTGCTAGGATTACAGACGTGAGCCACCGTGCCCAGCCTAGATCACTTTTTTTTTTTTGAGACAGAGTCTCGCTTTGTTGCCCAGGCTAGACCGAGTGCCATGGCATCAGCCTAGCTCACAGCAACCTCAAACTCCTGGGCTCAAGCAATCCTTCTGCCTCAGCCTCCGGAGTAGCTGGGACCACAGGCATGTGCCACCATGCCTGGCTAATTTTTTTTTATATATATGTTAGTTGGCCAATTAATTTCTTTCTATTTATAGTAGAGACGGGGTCTCACTCTTGCTCAGGCTGGTTTTGAACTCCTGACCTCGAGCAATCTGCCTGCCTTGGCCTCCCAGAGTGCTAGGATTACAGGCGTGAGCCACCGTGCCCGGCCGTAAATCACTTTTATTTCTTTTTCTTGCCTAATTCTCAGGCTATAACTTCTAGTACTATGTTAAATAGAATGGCAAAAATGGGCATCTTTTCCTTGTTCCTGATTTTTATTTTTTGATTTTTTTTTTAACTTTTTTCCCCTACAGCTGCTAGCAACTCTGAGCCTTGTTCCTGATTTTAGGGCAAAAGCTATTAGTCTTTTGCCATTGAGTATGTTATCTGTGGGCTTTTCATATATGGCCTTTAGCATACGGAAGTAGTTTCCTTCTATTCCTACTTTGTTGAGTGTTTTTATCAAGAAAGAATGTTGAATTTTCTCAAATGCTTTTCTCTGCATTTATTGAGATGATCATGTGGTTTTCTCTCTTCTTTTGGTTAATGTGATGTATCACATGGATGTGTTGAGCCATCCTTGCATTTCAGGTATAAATCCTACTTGGTCATGTTGTATAACCTTTTATATACTGCTGAATTTTTTTTTTCTATTATTGCATTGAGGTGTGTTGCATCAATATTTATCAGAAATATTGGTCTGTGGCTTTTTTTTTTGTAGTGTCTTTGGCTGTGGTATCAGGGTATTATTTATCTCAGAGAATAAGTTAGGGAGTATTCCCTCTCTTCAATTTTTTAGAAAAGTTTGAGAAGGATTGGTATCAGTTCTTTTAGAAATATTTGGTAGAATTCACCAGTGTGGCCACCAGTATTTCTTCAATTGTTTTCTGCACTACATGATTTTTCTTCTTCTGTAATTTATATAACACAAAAGTTAGACTTTTCAGTTTTGTCCCACAAGTCCCTGACTGTCTGTTTATTTTTTCCATCTTTTTTCTTCTCTCTGTTGTTATGATTATATAATTTCTATTTTTCTATCTTCAAGTTAAATAATTCTTTCCCTCACATCTCTATTCTGTTATTGAGATCATTCAGTGTGGGTTTCCTTTTCAGTTATTGTATTTTTCAGATCTACTTTCCGTTTGGTTCTTCATTATATCTTCTATTTCTTTTCTGAGATGTCTTTCTATTTGTTTCAATAGTGTTTGCCCTTACTTTTTGGAGCATTTAAAAAATACTAGCCACTTTAAGGTCTTTGTCAGATAATGCCAGTGTCTGCATCATGTCAACACTGACATCTATTGATTATACTTTCCCAGGCAAGTTGAAATTTTCCTTGCCTTTTGTAAACTGAATAATACATACTCATTGTTAGAAATATATTGTAATATGTCTTAGTCTGTTTGGGCTGCTATAATGAAAATACAATAGACTGGGTGGCTTATAAACAACAGAAACTTATTTCTCACACTTCTGAAGGTTGTGAAGTCCAAGATCAAGGTGCTGGCAGATTTGGTGTCTGTTGTGTACCTTTTTCCTGGTTCATAGATGGCCAACTTCTTGCATGTCCCTCACATAGCAGAAAGGGTGAGGCAGCTTTCTGGGGTGAGAGAGCATTAATAAAGGCACAAATCCCGTTTTATAAGGGCACTAATCCCATTCATGAGGGGTCCACCCTTATGACCTAATCACCTCCCCAAAGCCCTACCCCCAAATACCGTCACACTGGGGATTAGGTTTTAACACATGAATTTTGAGAGGACATAGTCTACAGCAGATTATATCCTAGACATTTAAAATATGTTATAGGATTCTGGGTCCTGTTTAAATCCTATGAGAATGTTGATGGCCGGGCATGGTGGCTCACGACTGTAATCCTAGCACTCTGGGAGGCCGAGGCAGGCAGATAGTTTGAGCTCAGGAGTTTGAGACCAGCAAAAGCGAGACCCCATCTCTACTAAAAAAAATAGAAAGAAATTAGCCGTACAACTAAAAAAAATATATAGAAAAAATTAGCCGAGCATGGTGGCGCATGCCTGTAGTCCCAGCTACTCGGGAGGCTGAGGCAGGAGGATCGCTTGAGCCCAGGAGTTTGAGGTTGCTGTGAGCTAGGCTGACGTCACGGCACTCGCTCTAGCCTGGGCAACAAAGTGAGATTCTGTCTCAAAAAAAAAAAGGAGAATGTTGATATTATTGTTTAAGCAGGCAGTTGATTTGGTTGGGTTCAGGCTGCAAGTTCTGACTGTTCTGTGTGCTGTGGTTCAATGTCAGTTCTGTTTGCGAAGGCTTTGTAGTGCTAGTCAGCTCTGTCCCCCAGCTGCACCACCCAGCGGCCAGTGTGGGACCCCGGTATTGTTGGTTCCACAGTTCTCAAAGTCTGTGTGTGGGAAGCGGTTTAGAGTCAGGTCCATACACGCACATCTTTCGGGCGAGTCTAGTTCGTAAGCAACTCCGCAATCTTCCTGGTCCATCCCAGTTTACTGGAGTTCTCTTTTGCGGTTCTCTGACAAGAAAGCTGTGGCTTCATTTCCCCCACTTTGCCACCTACCCCCACGACCAGACCCACACCAGGAGCTGAGCAGTGGGAAACAGAGAAGGAAAGACTCATCTTCCTGGGGGTCACAACTGCTCTGCTCAAAGAGAAGGGCTCCACTCTCAGAGTGTTAGGCTCCCCAAAGGCCTCCATTGCCGTTGCTGTCGCTGTGGCTGCCACCAACATGAAATTGATGGGACAGGAAAGGCTAGGGTGGGGAGCAGAAAAAAGAGACACACAGGATCTTACCCTTTTCTCTGTGTGTTGAGGCCTCTTCCTCATTCCTCCAGCCAGAGCTGGTGGGCTTCCCCCGAAGCTCTCTCTCCCACACGGATGTGTATTTCTGGGTTTCAGGCTACACTGAGTCTAGACTGGAGCATGCTGGAGGAAAAGGAAGGAGGGGATTCACTACTGGGTAACACTTAGAATTCAGTATTCTTCCCCAGTGGCCCGCTGTCACTTACTGTTCCCAGTTCTCAGCTGCACCGTGCATACGTCCAGGGTTTCTGGCTGTGCTCCATGGCACAGACTGGGCAGAGTGTGCCCGCGCCACCTGCACCGGCGTATTTTATTCTGTAGGATCTCCCTAACCCAAGGATGCATTATGCCTTTTGTAGGCCCTGTGCATTTTTGCACTTGTCGGTCTCTTGCTGCATACACACACACAAAAGAAAAAGGAAAAAAATTAAAATACATGTCATATTGCATTGATATAAAGATGAATATAACCAATGCTAGGTTCATTGTTGTTATGTTCATGTTTGCCTTCTGGTTTCAAAGTGAGTTAAAATTAAACATGTTTGTGGCCTATGCAAGTAGCATGGATAAGTCAGCCCTGTCTCAATCTGGGTCTGTTCCGTGTGTCCTTGTGACTGGAAGCAGGCCACGCATTGCTGGCAGGAAATGAGGCTGCGTTCTTCCCAGCCTCAGGAGGCACACGACAATGACTCGTCATCACAGTGACCTTGGTTCCGTGGCCACGTTGGTGTCCAACAGGTCTTCCCACTATGCAGCCACCACTGTCTCCTTTGTGCTGCGCACGTGCTTTGCAGAGAGATACTTGACACCCTGCCAGTGCTCCAGTTTTCTATTTTTGTCTAATACACTGCTCCCAAATCTAGTGACATTATAAAATCCACTTTATTGTGCTTATGAATTGTGCTTATGAGCTGGGACTTCAGGCAGGACTCAGCCAGCCCAGCTCCTCGCTGTCCTATGACGCCTGGCTCTCCGCCGAAATGACTCCAACTTCCGGGAGTAACTCTCGAGGCTGGTGGCTGGAGGGTCCACTTCCACAGTGGCTCCTGGGTGGAGGTGGCTCAGTAGGGATTATTCACTGGAGCCGCTGACGTATGGTGTCTCCCTGTGGCTTAGGATGTTCACACCGTGGTGTCAGCTGAGGGGAGCGTGGGGAGAGAGAGAGAGAGAGATCCAAGAGGCAGACGCAAAAGCTGCAATGTCCTCTGCCACGTGGCATTGGTTCCAAGCAAGTCCCTAAGGCTTCCCCAGTCTCAAGGGGAGAGAAACTAGACTTGCCTCCTGAAGGGGTGGGGAGACTATGTTGAAACCGGGTTTGGAAAATACGCTGTATATCCTGCAACATTCTGTCCTCATCAGCCCTCCGCCCGCCAGCCTGAGTCGCCCACCACTGTGATGCTGCCAGACGGTGGTCTCTCGACTTCCCTGGCGGGTGGCGCCGTCCCATGAGGAAGAGCGCCAGCGCGGACTCAGGGACGCCTGTGCTGTGCAGTAGTTGGTGGTCTCTGATCGTTGTCATTTGGATGCCCTGCCATCCCAGCCTTGGGCAGTGGGAGCCCCTCCAGGCTGACACCTGCATCTTCACAGATACATATAACAAGTTCGCACTGGCCGGGCGCGGTGGCTCATGCCCGTGATCCTAGCACTCTGGGAGGCCGAGGTGGGCGGATCGCTCAAGGTCATGAGTTCAAAACTCGCCTGAGCAAGAATGAGACCCCCTCCCCCTGCCGTCTATACTATTAATAGAAAGAAATTAATCGGCCAACTAATATATATAGAAAAAATGAGCCGGGCATGGTGGCGCATGCCTGTAGTCCCAGCTGCCTCGGGAGGCTGAGGCAGGAGGATCGCTTGAGCCCAGGAGTTTGAGGTTGCTGTGAGCGAGGCTGACGCCACGGCACTCACTCTAGCCTGGGCAACGAAGCGAGACTCTGTCTCAAAAAAAAAAAAAAAAGTTTGCACTGGCATCTCCAATTCCTCGGGGTTCTTCTGGCCTTCCCCCTGCCCGTATTTGTAACTCCCGTCTCCAACTGTGAGAAACCCGGCTCCCGTATCCTCAGTATATTTGTTGGACTTTCCCACGACACCTGCCGCCTCCGTGGCTTCCAGCCAGGCTCTGTCTCCACGGGAAGGAAGGAGAGGGACGAGGAGTGGAGTGTCTTCGGCACTCAGGGACCCTGCCCTGCACTCCCTCCTGCCTTGCCTGCCCTGGCGTCCGACCTCGGCGCGCCCGGCCTCTCTGTGGCAAGCAGGCTCTCCCTCGGCCTGTACATTCCCTCGGGCTTCCTTCCCTTTTTCTCTTCTTTACATTTTTTTTTTTAAATTACAAAACTATTTCACGTTCATTTTTGCAAGCTCAAATAATGCAACGAATATAAAGCATGGCATAAACACTTTCAACTGCCCCCTCCACGCCACCTCCTAGAGCTACCAGACTTCTTTCCTATGCACCTGTTTGTAGAATTTTTAACAGTGAAATAGGATAGTTTTGTATGTTTTCATTGCTTTTACCCCCCAGATCTCAGTACAATAAATCTTACTGCAATCTTGTTCTGTTGCCCAGGCTGGAGTGCAGTGGCGTCACAGCTCACTGCAACCTCAAACTCCTGGGCTCAAGTGATCCTCCTGCCTCAGCCTCCTGAGTAGCTGGGGCTACAGGCATGCGCCACCATCTCTGGTTTTTTTTTTTTTTTTCTCATTGTTTTAGAGACAGGGTCTTGATTTGTTGACCAGGCTGGTCTTGAACTCGTGCCCTCAAGTGATCCTCCTGCCTTGGCCTCCTGAGTCTGTGGGATTACAGGTGTGAGCCACCAAGCTGGGCTACCACAATCTTTTAAACAGGAATCCATTATGAGAATGTACCATAATTTATCTTCTCACCTTTTCCTACAGACGAGTCTTAAAGGGTGACTTCTGGCTGGGCGCGGTGGCTCACACCTGTAATCCTAGCACTCTGGGAGGCCAAGGTGGGCAGATTGCTCGAGGTCAGGAGTTCAAAACCAGCCTGAGCAAGAGGGAGACCCCGGTGTCTACTATAAATAGAAAGAAATTAATTGGCCAACTAATATATACAGAAAAAATGAGCCGGGCATGGTGGCGCATGCCTGTAGTCCCAGCTACTCAGGAGGCTGAGGCAGCAGGATCGCTTGAGCCCAGGAGTTTGAGGTTGCTGTGAGCTAGGCTGACGCCACGGCACTCACTCTAGCCTGGGCAGCAAAGCGAGACTCTGTCTCAAAAAAAAAAAAGGGGGGGGGGAGTGACTTCTACTTGTGCTGGTTTCTGATGGGGCTTGGCAAGGGGAGGTTGGTGGAAGGCTGGAGGCTGGAGAAGAGTGAGTTCGGGGCACTGTGCCCTTGCTCTCTCCTGGCAGGTCGCACTGGCTGCTCACAACCCTCCATGGCCCAGCTCCTGCAGGAGTCTTCCCTGGCAGAGTCTCGCCGGACAGTCCCACCTGTCCTGCTGGCCCCAAGGCACTGAGCCACGCCCTGTGGTTTCCCGCACCTTCACCACAGCTTGGTAAATGGGCCCTGTGCTAAAGTCGGATGATCCCGTTTGCATGTGCGGCCTCATGGAGGGCTTGTTTGCAGCCGTCCCACCTGCCACAAACGCACGCCTTCCCCGCCCCGCCCTCGGAGCCCAGGCAGGGCGGCTGTCGCTGCAGAACAGAGACGAGACCCTCGGTGCCGTGCTGGCATCCTGCACTGCGGCCTACCACACCCCACAGCCTCTGCACCCAGGGGCTGCCCCACACTCTCCACCTTTGCCGAGTCTCTATTTATCTTCTAAATTGAGCAACTGATCATTTCTCGCAGGAGGGATTTCAGCAAAGCCTGCTGAAGACTCGCTGCGGGAACACACAGAACTGTGTTTCTATTTGCTCTCTTCTGACTCGGCCGCACGCGCAGCTGTGTAGCTCACACGTGTGCACGTGCACACACACACGCCACACCTGCTACCCTGTGGTTCCTCAGTCACAGCAGGTCACGGCCAGTGGTGGGGACACTTGGCTCTGGCTCTCTGGACGAAGGCAGCCTGGGTCATGCTGCACAAGGTGGCGACCTCGACTCTCCTCCCCTGCCCTGGGAGGACGGGCGCTGGAGCCTTTGCATTGTGTGTCGAGGTGTGATCACACACAGGGGACTGCTCC
This sequence comes from Mirza zaza, assembly GCA_008750895.1. Classification (NCBI taxonomy): domain Eukaryota; kingdom Metazoa; phylum Chordata; class Mammalia; order Primates; family Cheirogaleidae; genus Mirza; species Mirza zaza. The sequence continues at coordinate 77,748 of VSMD01015857.1, forward strand.
AATCTTAAGCACACGGTCTAAAGAATTTAGTAAATGCATTTACCTATGTCACCAAGACCCAAATCAAGATGTAGAACGCTTCTATCACTCCCCGGGTGCCCATCCAGCCAAATCGCCAGCCAGGGGCCACTGCTATTTGGACTTCTGTGACCACAGATCTGTTCCGCCTGACCTTGAGCGTTGTAGAGATGGAACCCCGCGTGTACACACCGGCCCAGGCTTCTCTGGCCTCCAGCCTGGTGCTCCCTGAGGCTCTACAGCTGCCAGGGAAATCCAAGCCATAGATGTCCAGTCCCTCCTGGGACTGGGCTGTAGGGGACATCGTGTCGGAACCACAAGAGGGCAGGAGGGCAGCAAGCACTGCCTCCCTGCACTGGCTCTGCTTGCTGTTCCCTCCGCCCAGAAAGCTGTTCCAGCCCCACTGTCTCTCTCAGCAGTGAGATGCCACCTGCCTGCACGCACACGAAGCACTCTACCCTGGCCACAGCCCCTGCTCTTCCCGCTGCCTGTCAGTTTTGTGTGTCCACCTCAGGTCTCGGCTACGGGCTCAGAGTGAGTGGACGTTTGTTGCATGAGTGGACAGAAGAGACACTCTCCCTGGCTCTAGTCCACCTGGACTCCTGCATGCCCACCCCCAGGCCAGCTCTAGCTGCTCGGCTGCCCCTTGAGGCGTCCGCCAGGCCCACTCTGACCTTCAGCCCCCTGGTTCGAGGCAACCCTCCTTTCTCCAACAGATGCCAGAAGCAGCTCTGGAAGGCATCGGTCCAGCCAGACTCCCGCCCTGACCTGTGCGGCAGCTTCCAGGCTCACTGAGAGTGTTATGGACAATGAGGCCTGTGGTCTGGCCTGTGCCTCCCTCTGCTGCCCCTGGGCCATTGTCCCCGAGCAATCGAGCTTCTGAGACAGACCATTTCCAGGTTTCCTGGGCCTGCCTCCCTCCGATCAGATCCAAGCAGCAAGGCCTCCTGGCCACCCGCCTGCCTGGTTCTCTCCACCCTTCTCGTTCACGCCCTAAGGCCTAAGGACAGAGCTGCAGCCCAAGGAGGGCATCTCTGTCCACTCGTTTCCACACCCCAAAGTCTAGACCAGTGAGTTATCCGAAATAGGGGCTCAGCAAGCATTTACCAATGAATGAATCTGTTTTGATTTCTTTTTTTTTTTTTGCCCAGGCTAGAGTGAGTGCCTGGCGTCAGCCTAGCTCACAGCAACCTCAGTCTCCTGGGCTCAAGCGATCCTCCTGCCTCAGCCTCCCGAGTAGCTGGGACTACAGGCACTCGCCACCATGCCCGGCTAGTTTTTTGTATATATATATTTTTAGATGATCAATTAATTTCTTTCTATTTTTGGTAGAGACAGGGTCTCGCTCTTGCTCAGGCTGGTTTCGAACTCCTGACCTCGAGCAATCTGCCTGCCTCGGCCTCCCAGAGTGCTAGGATTACAGGCGTGAGCCACCTCGCCCGGCTGTTTTGATTTCTTGAAATAAAACTAAAGGTTTTTTTCTCCTTTCTGATTTGAAAACTCATTATCAAAAATTTGGAAAATATAGCCAGGTGCAGTAGCATGATACTTTATCATGCTCTTGCCCCTAAGCTCATCACACAGGGTCTCAGACGGTCAGTCTTAATATTTGGTGTTTCGTAAACTGCATCTCAATCAACAGAGGGGGGCACGCATGGGCCATCTCAGCCAGAGCTCTGGCTTGACGGGCTTCCCCTCATCCCTGCAAACCTATCTCAGTAGTTATGTGGCCCATTGGTGGGGAGTCCAGGCAGGAACAGGGACGAAAGCAAAGACCTGACTCAAAGCTGAGCTCTGCCAACTTCTGCGACCTTGGGCAAGGGACCTTCCACTCATCTGCAAATGAAGACGATGACATGGAATCAGAGGCAGGAACAGGGGCTGCTCTTTTCATTCCGCCTCTGAAGTTCTCGGTGCATTCCACAGGCCCCACCTTGGGGCTCACACCTCTCTCTGGGCCCCAGCGGCGGGCTCAACAGAGTCCCGTGCACACCAGCCCAGGGCAGGCCCTGCGCTAAAGATACAAAGAGGACCTGAAGAGGACGTGACCTGACGGCAGGCAGGTATGGAAAGGACCACGGAACAGCATCACGCTAGTGGTCAGATGAGAAAATCGAGGCCCCAGGAGCGGAGAGAACTTCCCAAGCCCACGTGGTTTTTCAGAACTAAAGGCAACTCTGTCCCCCGTGGTCAACATACACCCAAGTTGCTCACCCTCCCGGGTAACCAAGGAAATGCAAATTGAAACCACAGCGAGATAGCATCTTACACTCATTACATTGACAAAAAATTAAAAAGTCTGACGGGACCAAGTGGTGGGGAGGACGTGGAGCAGCAGGCGCCGGCGAGCAACGCTGGGCACAGCCTCTCCGATGGCCTGGCGAGCGGGTGTGGAGACTCAGTGCAGGCGGCCTCGTGGCCATGCCCTGTGCAGTCCCTTGCCCGGCACCTGCTTTAGTGCTCTGTGGCTGCTGCTGCCCTGAAACCCCTAAGCACTTATCAAGGGGACCAAATTTTAATGTGCATATTATAATTTAATTGGTTAATTTTAGCCTTATATTGAATTTAATTAATTTAATTTTAAGATTTAATTAATTTAAACTCAATTTGCAAATTACAAATCCAGCCCTGTCCAGTGGTTTCACTTCTTGGTCTTTACCCTGGAGAAGCTCTTGTCCATGGGAACCAGGAGACCCGTCGAGAATGTTTATAGCAGCTCTGCCTCTGCAGAGAACCAGGAGCCCACACAGCATGGATGAATCCAAGAAACATATGCCGGGTGATGAAAACATGAAGTATAAGAATACATACAGTAAAATACCATTTTCAGAAAGTTAAAAGAAAAGCAAAACTAAATAGCAGTATGTAGGGATATACATACAGTGGGAGATCTATAAAGAAATGCTGGGTAAGGTTGATTCTAAATAGGATATTGGTGACTGGGTGAGGCCTCGGGACACCACAGGGTGGGCTCTTGAAGGAGCCTCGGTGTTATAGACAGCTGTGGGGTCTGCTTTAACGTCAGGCTTTGGAGCGAATCAATGACATCAATTCTCCAGGCGTTGGTGTCAAAGACTGCACTTGTTTTTTTAGAGATGGAGTCTTGCCCTGTCACCCAGGCTGGAGTGCAGTGATACCATCATAGCTCACTATAACCTTGAACTCCTGGCCTCAAGCGATCTTCCTGCCTCGGCCTCCCAAAGCGCTGGTGTTACAGGCATGAGCCACCAAGCACGGCCAATACTTCATATTTTAAAAAGAGAAGAACCTGGCCGGGTACCAGAACTCTAGTCCGGGCCACAGGACAAGACCCCATCTCTAAAAAAAAATGAAAGACCCCGTCCAAGCTTGATGCACTGTCAGGCTCAGGCATAGAGGTGGCACGTGGGAGGGCTCAACACTCCGTGTGTGTCCCCCGGCCGAGCCTGAGGCCCTGGAGAGGATGCCACCGGCAGCGCGTGGGCCCCTGAAAGGGGACTGTTCCCCACGGGGACTCAGCTGCCCTGGATGTTAGTGGTAGCTACGGAGAAACAGCTTGGTAAGGTGAGGCCTCTTAATTCACCGAGAATACGAATTCACGAACGATGATGCCAACAGGAGAGTTGCCGTCCAGGGAGGACATTAGAGGTGCCAAATTCTAGCCTGTTTTGCCAATGAAATATGCACGTACAGCTCTTACACTTAATCTGTCTCATCTCCAGCAACTTCTCAGTGTTGTTTTAGTCTCTCTGGGCCAAAAGGTGCCTTTCATTTCAAGAGGTTTTGTTTTTTTAAACTGCATTTTCCAACACTTACCTTGATGACTTTGTTCCATGCTCGAAATCAAATCTTGTTTTTCTTCTCTCTTTTCCAAGTTTTGTCATGTTGTTAGATTACTTTCATAATTTAAGGAATGAAGAATACATTTTAATCACTCTTTATATCCTTTAAAATCTCTATTTACTCAATTTACTATTTCAACTAGAAACATTCATGTGACAGCATTTGTCTAGATAATGCTTGGAAGCAACCACGTTGTGCTGCACTGGATGTGGCTGTCGTAAAAGTGAATGTGGACAGAGGCCACCAAGACCCTGACGAGAAGTGACCCGGATCTCTCTTTGCAGACAAGGCCTGGGGAAAGGGGGCAGGCTAGGGGGTGAGCGCTGTGCCTGGAGGATGAGTGAGGAAGAGGTCTCCCCACCAGGGACAGAATGACTGTCCGGGACAGTGGTCCGAGGAAGGGCCTGACTGGGGAGAGGCTGCAGGGTCACCACGGCCTCCGTGCCATTCCCTGAGCCGACATCTGCACAGGACCCTTTGTGGGCATGGGAAAAACCCTCAGGGCTAACTCCTGGGTGGTGGCTGTGACCATGCCTTGGCCTTGGAAGGCCAAAACCCTGCCACTCTCAGTCCCAGGAAACAGACTCAAGACAGCCGTGTGCCGGGGGCCCCAGCTGAGGCCCTGGCCTAGATGGTTCAGAGCCTGACTCTGCCCCAGACCAGCCAGCCAAGGATGGGAGGGTGTGCAGGACCAGAAGGGGACAGCTGGGGGTCCTGGGACACCCCCTCCCAGGGGAGCGGTGGGGCCAGGCTTCCTGCTTGTTTTCTGGGCTCTGCCTCAGCCCAGCCCTGGCGTGGGGCCTGGCTTTAAGCTGAAGCCCCCGTTCAGTGGACATGAGGCCCCCAAGCCTGTTCCCCACCCCTCTCCCAGGCAGACTGCTGGCCTCAGCTGTCTGCGCTGGACTGAGCTGGAGGTCTGTCCCCTCCTGTCTGAGAGCCTAGCTCAAGTCCCTTCCACCCCACACCGCTGGCTGCCATGCTGGCCTCCTCATACGGGTAAGCCACCTGCAGCCCTGCCTGCCCAGTGCACCCTCCGTCCCTCAGGCCTCCCCCACCCCACCCAGTGGGTGCTCTCCAGGCTCTAAGCTCCCTGCAAGTGGGGGGCGGGGAGAACACAGAGCCACCAACTGGCTACAGAGCCAGGATTCAGACACATGAGATGATTCCTTAGGGAACAATCAAGACAGCCTACACTTGCAGAGATTCTGCTGGGAGCTTCAGAGGGGCAGGGAGGGGAGACAGGCAGGTGGGGCCTGGGCCTGTCAAGGAACCCCAGTCCGTGCATCCTGGGCCAGTTCTTTTGCTTTTCCAAGGATGCCCATGCTGTGACAGGGGAGGCACATGAAGCTGTTGTCCCTGCAGCTGGTCCTGAAGGGTCAGAGGCTGCAGCCTCGGGCATCCTGCACCGCCTGGGGTGGGGGGAGGGGTCCGAGGCCTTTTGAGTGGTCTGGGAGGGGCTGACAGTGATGGCAAGCAGGAGAGAGGGGCCGGTGGGCAAAGGGAAGGTCAAGCAAAGGCAGCGGCTGGGGCAGTCCTGGGCCAGCAGACCCAACTCGCCCGCATTCGGGGAACAAGTTCAGGCCCGCGTGTGGGGGCTGCAGCTCAGCAGTCTGCACAGAGGCATTTTTGACGTGCTCTGTGTCCCCTTGAGGCCTGAGCCCAGCCAAGAGCACAAGCAGGAGGCTGCCGGCCTGCTCTCTCCTGTCCTGACATGAGAAAGGAACCAAAGGCCAAAGCGAAAGGGCAGAGAATTGGGGGGCACGCGGGTCGAGGGGGGCAGCCGGGCTCTCCAAGACTTGGACTTGTCATGGCCTCGCAGCCAGGGGCACTGCACCCGTGTGTTAAGCCAAGTCCCATCTTGTCTCAGGTGGTGACGTGGTGGCCATCCCAGCCCAGGAACGGTGTGACAAATGCCAGGCTAATGTCCACTAAATGACTGGCTGCTTCTCAGAGCCATTTGGACTTGAAATGACAGAGTACAGACCCCTGAAGGCCTCAAGAAGGCGCAGGAGTAGGTCTCAAAGACGTACTTGGGTTTTGTGTGCGCTGGCACGTGCGCCCTGCACCGGGGCTCGAGGACCAGCCCTCCTGGGCGTCCCGGCTGCTAAACGAGCAGCCACCGGGCCGGTGCCGCAATGCTGGGGCCGTGGCCCTCTGTTCGGCTGCCAGCCGACCATGGGGTAGGCGAGGCGACAGAGGTCTGGGCTGAGGTCTCTGTTGGGGTCACAGGTGTGGTGCAAAGTGAGGCGGGTGGGTAGGCCCCACGGGGGCCTCCCTTAAACCCTGCCATATGTGGTGGGCCTGAGGCAGGTTGTCGATGTCTGTCCAGGCAGCAGTGACGGCCCAGTCCTTTCTGGCCACAAAGGGACCCCCAGGCTCTGGGCCTTTCTCCAGGAGTGGTGAGCTTGCCCCCCACTGGAGTCCCCGGTGGGGCTGGGGTGGCCCAAGCCGTGCCCTCCCACACTCAGCGGAGCCGCGGTCGCCACTCCTAGTCCTCCGAGTCACCCTGCCTTCTGCTGCGGACTGACTGCCCTGGGTTAGGCTTGGGTATCGTGGTGCTACCACAGCTCACTGCAGCCTTGAATTCCTGGGTTCAAGCGATCCTCCTGCCTCAATCTCCTGAGTAGCTGGGACAACAGGGGTGCACCACCACACCTGGCTAATTTTTCTATTTTTCTTGCAGGATGGACAGAGTGCCAGGCAGGCCACGCATATGGGGGCAGCATGGGAGACAGGAGCCATGGGCAAAAGAAACACTTAGTACTTGTTTTCTGGGCAGTATCAGGAAGGCATGAAAGGTGGCCCGTCTGAGCGCTATGCCGGGAGGGGCTCCACCCTCAGCCCGGAGCGCCGGGTGCAGTCCAGGCTCCTGGCTGAACGAGGGGCCTCCAGGCACTCCTGCAGGTCCCCAGTGTCAACTGAGGTCCAAGAGGCCTGATCTTGCTCCCGTCACCCTCCTGGTGTGAGCAGAGGCAGGCTTGGGGTATCAGGGATGAAAACCACGCTGGGCTGGCTGGACCTGAGGGGCTGGGGGCCAGCAGGGCTCTCTCCAGAATTCATCTACACGCTTTGCAAGATGTGTAGACAGTCCCCAACACCTCAGCAGCTTCCAAACACACCCTGCGCCCCAAGGGGACCAGATGCTCAGTGGTGAGAGAGGCAAGTGGGACCCAGGAAACATATCAGAACTCGTGGTTTATTGACACTTCTGCACAGTGGACCCCAGGAGAATCCTTCTGGCCCCTTCATCTTGGGACTTGGCCCTAGGAACCGGGGAAACAGTCACCTGGTTGCAGAACACGACTCCCAGGAAGTGCACTGGGCTGTGCAGATAAACCCTTGGCAAGGCGGGCGCGGCACACGACGGCAAACTTGGCGCCTTTTGCAGAGCTGTGGAGCCCAGGCCGAGCGCGCGGGACCCCGGGGGCTGCCCCCTCGCGCTGCAGAGGGAGAGTGGAACTAAAAACAGCTTCCTTCACACAGGCCCACCCGGCTTCCATTCTGCTGGGGTGAGGGCAGGCCTGGGGACGGCCAGGGCTGTCCTCCCAGCCCTGGGAACACTGCTGAGGTAGCCCGGCGCCCACCAGAGCTCACGGTGCAGGGGAGGGAGAGCTGGGGCAGGGCCGGCCCAAGGCTGACCCAAGACCTCAGTGAGCCTGTGCTTCTCCCATGGGTCCTAGGACCCTGACGCCACGCCGTGTCTCTCGCCCCCTAAAACACACCCATTTCCTATTCTGAGGCTGGGGCTGCCTCTGGGACTCTGCCTGGAGCACCCTCCAGTCCCCACAGGCACCGGCTTTTGTATTCCATATAAGGTGCTGGCATCTGGAGCTCGATTCTTTTCCAACCCACTTAATTTTTAAGAATAGACACTAATAATACTTAATCACCCTCCCTGCTGGCGGTGGGGGAGGGGCCCTGGGCTCTAGCAGCATCTCCCCTGCAGACTCAGCACAACCCCTGCGCCTTACAAAAAGGAAACTGAGGCCTGGGGGGGGGGTGCAAGGACTTGCTAAACTCATATAATAAACAAGTGGCCAAGCTGGGGCTTGAGAAGGAAATTAAGATTTCCAGACCAGTGTCCCTGGGTAGGGCTCCCTATGGGACTGTGGCCTGAAGAGGTGGCCCAGGAGTCTCAGAGGCTGGAGGCGCCTGGTGACTCCCAGTGCAGCCCTAATCAAGAGGGAAGTGCCCTCCTCTGCGCCTAGGTGCCAGCACAAGGCTAGCCCTGCACGGGGAGAACGAGGGCTCCCGTGGCCCCAAGCCGAGGGCAGAGCAGCCCTGGATGCTGGCTGTCAGACGTGTGCCAGGCAGGGCACGCTGTCCCCACGCAGCCTGGCACAGGGCCCTGGGGAGGCATTCGGACAAGCCTGGGGAGATCTCCTGGTAGAGCATCCGGCCAGGGTGAACCACACCACCAAATGGGGTGATCCAAACCTCCATAGGGTGAAGCTCCACTCTTGGCAGCCATGAACAGAATAAGATTAGCAAAGAAAAGAGAAAAACAGCAGCCAATAGCTCCCTTCCTCTGTCAAGGTCATGCTGACAGCAGGACAGGTTGGCAGTCCTGTGCCGAGAGGGCACCCAGGGGCCCCTATTTCTGGCCCCCAGGAAGCAGAGGGCTTTCAAGTTAAGCCAAGCAATGCCGGGTCATTGCTGGTGGCCAACTGTTCTCTGAATGACAGTTTAAGATGCTTTTTATCAGGAGACCTTGAGCCTCTGCCCCAGGCAGCCCTATTTGCGGCTCAGCCCTTCTAAGGCTGTTCCCTGGGGACCTCCTGAGCTGGCCGACCTGTGTCCCTGTCCTCTGCCTGGTGCCCTTCCCTAGCTCTGCCACTCTTGCTTCTGCACATGCTCTGTGAACCCCCAAGGCACCCAAGCGTGGTCGCTTGTAAGCCCCGCCTCCCCAGGGTACACCGGGAAACAAGCTGCTCAGGCCACCGGGCAGAGCAAGGCAGGGGAGGCTGCCAGCCACAGGCGAGACAGGGGCTGTGGCCTGTGCCAACAGACTCCCAGCAGCACCCCTGCTGCCTCCAGACAAAGCCCGAGACCTATAGGCTGCCTCTGGGCTTGCCAGAGCCTCTTAATTAAGTGTCTTTCCCCATGAGACCAATCTGATTACAAATACACAAAACATTTGGGGACATTTCAGTCAATCAGCATGGTCTCGCTGCCTGGGCTCCAGCCAGGGCCCAGGGCTGCATGTGGCAGTGGCTGGGCCACTGCCCACAGTCCCTGCCGTCAGGCCAGGCACACAGAGGCTGCAGCTCCCAGAGACACCTCAGCAACACTCCTGGGCACTCCAAATTACCAAGAGGCAGAAAGAACTCTTCCAGAAAAATTCCAGCTCAAATCACACTCCTCAAGAATACAAACCCTGCTTTTGCAAAGACTTCAACTCGCCTACCAGAATCCATGGCAGGCGCAGCAGTTCTAGCTGCGTCTAAAGCTGTCTAAGGCACTTGAGTGGCTTATTGCCATCACCTGGAAAAGCTTCTGTTCCAATCCTGATTTAGAAAATAAATTCAGTAATACTGCAAAAAAAGTTTCCTTAAAAAATACCTTTTAAAAAAAGTAAATACTTAAGTTTTCTAAGAAATAAAATAAACACTAAGCTCTGCTTAAATTATATGACACAATGGATCACCTTGGCACTGATAACAACCTGAAATACTGCTTCTGAATTCGAATTTTCCCTGGAAAAAAACCCAAACACACAAACAAAAGACGCGTTCTGAGCTTCACCTCCCCGGGGTGCCCCGGGAAGAGCATGGCCAGAGTCACCTGGGCCTGTGGAGGGGGCGGCCCCGCAGACCCGGCACCCGCTTTCCGCAGGGCTGCTCTCTCCTCTCGGGGTGAGCCGGTGTGGCCAACCAGGGCCTGCCGGGCATACCTGTCAGCACGAACCCTCCTGGCCCACCCCCGTGAGGAGAAATGCAGGCTGACACCCTGCCTGTGCGCACGGCCCCAGGATGCGCTTGAAGTCTGTGGCTCTTGGGTCAGGGGGAGGGTCCCACCCCCATGACCGCGTCGCTCCACCACACAGCAGCGTCTTTGGTTTGGCTCCTGCCGGGCACCTGTAGCCTCTGGTCCCATCCCTGGCCCAGTGGGAGCCAGGAGCAGGAGCTTGTCCCTTTTCTGGGCCACCTTCTCTTCTTTGGTGAGGTCTCCCCGGGTTCCTTCTGCTCAGTGCAGTTCCGCGGCCACCAGGACAGGCCGTGGCAAGCACCTGGAGTGCTGGGGGCAGTGCTGTGTGGGCGGCCACCCCTGCCCACTGCCGCCTGCCCTCCCGGGACTCTGAGGGGCACCGAGCAGGGGCCGGGACCACCTAGCTCCTCCGCGGAGCCTCGGTGGTCTGGGGCTCTGAGAGGCCAGGGGGCAAGTCGCAGCTCCTCCCATTTGCCTGGGAGTCCCCTGACCCCTGGACCCCGCCCTCCAGCAGCTCTTGGGGGTCCCTGAGGAAGACCACCATGACTGTGATGTTGTCGTGGGAGCCCCGCTCCCGGGCCTCAGCCACCAGCTCCTCAGCGACATGGAGCCCGCTGCCCTGCTGCCTAACCAGGTGGCTCTGCACGAGGCCTGCGACTTCCTGGTGGGGGACGAAATCAAAGAAGCCATCACAGGCGAGCAGCAGGTAGTCCTCGGAGCCCGTCAGCTCCCGGGAGGCCACATCTGCCTCCCCGGACACGTAGGGCTTCTGGAAGACGTCCCCTGGGCGTGGAGAGAACAGCCTTGGTGAGAGGACCCGGTGTCAGCCACTTCCTCCCCATCCGCCCAGCCCCCGCCCCACTGCTGGTCACCCCTGCCCTGACAGCCCCCCGCGCCCTGCGGGGATGGAGACCAGCCTGTTCTCCCGGGGTCTGTCGCTCCCTTATGCAACGGCCCATAACCCCCGGCTGCAGCCTGTGAGCCCCCAACGCTGCCCTGGCATGTCCCACAGACCCAAAGCCAGGAGCAGGGTGAAGACGGTCTGTAAAGAAGGACAGAGGATTTCAGTTCAGGGGGGTCAGAGGGACAGATGTCAAGTCCCAGGCACTTGGCTGGGGAGGGAGGGACGGAGGGAGGTGTGGTTGCCAAGCGTCCAGGCCGAGACCTGGGAAAATGGGATCTGGGGGGAGGAGGCTGCTATTTTTTTTTTTTCCAAAAGAGAAAAAAGAATCGCCTGCATGAATGTAGGGGAGATGAGGATAAACCTCATTCATAGAACATTTAAGACTTTTCTTCTAGCGCAGAGGAGAGCTAGCCGAGGGATTCCTACTGGATTTCGGGGCAGCTGTTCTAATGAAATACTACACAGTACAACTGAAACTGTGATCGTTTGTATGAGAAGAAAGTTTCTCAGGTGCTCGCAGCTGCAGTCTCCAAATCTGTCCCATTCCCTCATGATATGACGGAAGACGTCACCCTAGGAAGGGGCAACCCCTTCTCGGCACCCCACACTGCTGTCCCCAACCCCCAGTGACCAGGGGCCACGGTCCGGAGACCTGGGCTGCCGGGTGGCTGCTCCCTGCCCAAGCCCACCACCTCCTCGGCCCTCACCGATGGCTCTGGAGACGGCCAGTGTCCCGTTGACTCTCCAGCAGTCCATGTGTGACACAAAGCCACCCAGCGCCTCGATGCGCGCCTTCTCGTCCTGCGGGGAGACAGCCAGAGCTGGGTGTCGGCGAGCTGGCAAGGCAGGGGCCAAGGCCCGCCTGGGCAGAGAGGCCGAGCTCTCCAAACCGGCGCTCGCGGCCGCAGCGCTTGAACAAGCCAGGAGGTTCAGAGACGCGCTCAAATTAGGCATCATTAAAAACAGCGAGAAATTATAAATAGCCCAAACGTCCATCAGTTGCAGGAACAGCTACACAGATGGACCACACAAGGTTGCCGAGCAACGGACACGAGCCCTAGACACAGGCCACGGGTCCCTCAGCTTCCCTGTCTAACCTGAGGACACCGTCCCTACCCTGGAAGCCGCTGGGGCAACAAGATGAAGCGTGTGACACGTTCGACCTTACGGCAGGGCCCTGACAGAGGCCTGTGCCTGCTCAGTTCCTGTCCTCCCCAGCCGAGCTCAGCCGAGCTCAGCCCCAGGCACAGCCTCTGCTGGCCAGAACACAGGACGGAGGCTCGGTCCAGCCGCAGCCCCTCTGGAACCCACCTTGGTCTTGTCAGGTCCCCAGAAGGAGAGGCTTCCCAGACACGAGCCTGCGGCCCGCAGGCTGTCACAGCGCGCCCAGGAAGCCAGGGGAGCCGGTGCCCCGCGGAGGCTGGGGACGGAGGGCATCCTTCATCCCCACCTCGCTTGTTGGGTAAACCTCCTGACCCCACAAACGCCCAGAGTGACAGCAGCTCCAGCCCTTCTGGGCCCTGGGATGTGGCAGTAGCTGGGCATGAGAACTGAGGCCCCAAGGGACATTGTCCCTTGGACAGATTGAGATGGCAGCCTGGTCACCTCCCCAGGGTGGATGCAGACCCACTTCTGGGGACGTGAGGGACGGAGCCCTCCCTTCAGATGCTGGCACCAAGGGCCACTCCTTCCCGTGTGGGTCCCTGGCAGAGGGTGTCAGTGGGGACACGCGGGTTTGCGGGAGCCCCCGATCCCCTGAGCGCCCGCTGCATGGGGCTGCGAGGGACTGGACCCGTGCCTGGTGGGCTGGGCGCCCCTGTCACTATAAGCTGTCACCTGCCGAGCTCAGCTGGGGAGTTCGTGTAAAGGAGGCGGGACCGGGGCCTGGAAGGCTCCTTGGGTCTGAGATCCCCACCCTGTGGCCTGAGAAAGTCAAAGGGACGGGAGGGGGGGGGCGGGGGGGGGAGGGGGCTGAGCAGAGGGCGGGAGAGGAAGTGGGCGATGGACACACGCTACGCACACATGTTCACACACGTGTCCACACACACCCGTGAAGACGCCCACAGACCAGCAAGGCACTGCACATGGGTGCAGCCCCCCCGCCCCTCAGAGGCTTCCCTCGGGAAGGGCTGTGAGCACAAGGGCCCCCAGCCTACGTGGGAGGACACAGCTGAGAATCGTGAGCCTTTCTCCGCTTCTGTCTCCCACACTCTCCAGCCCACCTAGCACTCCATGCCTGCCAGGCGGGGAGAGTGGGTGGGTGACACACTGCCAGCCGCTGCTCCCTGGGGGCCCCTGGAGGTGTGGTGCACAGCCCACACCCAGCGCCTTTGCCTGAGGGCGGAAGGGACCCACCCACCACACCCCCCTTGGGGTGGGGTCTCCCTTGCAGCCAGGGAATCGGGCTTTCCGGAGCTCCGAACCTTCCTTCCTGAAGCCCCGACCCCGTGGCAGATGGCCATGAGGACAGGGCTGAGGTGGAGGGTGGGAGGACACGGGGCCATGGGAGCTGTGCCCCCTACTCTGACCACGAGCCCAGTGCCCTGTGCTGGATGGGCTGGGCCAACCCCTCTGTCCAGGCTGCCCGGGCTCCGGGCCCCAGAGCCGTGCTGAAGCAGGCGGCCAGCCTGCCCTCTACCCGGGGCCTGCACTGGGTCCTCTGCCCCTCCCACAGCTCCCACCTCCCTCCTTATGCTGCTTGGCCAGGCTTGGTGCAGAACATGTGTGTCCCTGGGCTCTCCTGTCTCAAGAGCCGCTTGGCGGCTCTTCTCTGCTTCTCCCACCTCGTCCTCCCCCCCACCCCCCCGAAATAGCTCCTCCCAGGTCGCTCCCTGCCAACCGCCATCCCAGCAGCCCCTTCCCACCCCCAGGAGTGAGGGGCTCTGCTCAGAGAGGCCCCAGCAGCAGTGACCAGCAGCACTGCCACCCTCTCCAACGCCCAGTGCTCTGCGGCGTCTCCACCCCAAAGCCGTGTCTGCTGCTTCTCCGGACTGGCCTGCCCCGTCTCGTGACTGTCTTCCTGGATTCCCACTTCTGTGACCCAGCCCTCAACACATGCTTTGGTGGTCTGATCACTGCAGAACCTTCCAGTGATTTCTTGCAAGTTCCTCTGGGCCCCGGGTAGCCCGGCTCCTCTCGCCACAGGAGCAGCAGGCTGGTGTCTTCTTCCCAGTCCCCAAGTCTCTCGCCCACTGGCTGTGGCTGGACCCGCCCTTTCCTCCTGGCCTCTCCCCAGGGCCTGCTGGAGTCGCACCTGCCTTCGGGGTCTGGCTTCAGGCCCCGCTAGCTTTGCCTCTCTGCCACATCCTCCTGGCACCCTGCCCGCGCCGCGCTCTTGCCCACCTCGCCCGCACCCGACCGCGAGGCACTGAGGGGCAGGAAGCGGGTCCTGTTTTGTTGCCTCGCTGCCTGGGCAAAGCACCTTGTGCAGAGTAGGCGTCAAACACGCGTGGCCTGATCGGAGCCCGGTGGCGGGGTGGCCTCTGCTCGGACAGCTGCAGCACGAGGCAGAGCAGCGCACGGCCCCACGTGCTCCGCGGAGCTGCTTCCAGCAGCTGCTGGGCCCTCGCGGAAGCCCGCCAGGGTGTTACCAGTTTCCCACCCTCATAACTGGCGCGGTGACGCCCATTTCTGTGGGAGAACCTCTGCTGGGATCACTCCTCCATGTGGGGGGCGGGCTGCGGGCAGGATCACGGGCCAGGACCTGAGCCTGGCAGGCGGCTGGCAGGGCCGGGAGGGAGTTGAGCAGCTGGCAGCTCGTCTCTGCGTCCCCTGCGGGCTGCAGATCAAGGCGGAAACAGACACTTGTGAGCTGCTCCTGCGCAGGCAGTGACTCAGCACTCCGCCATAACCCGCCATTCCCCAAACCTCCTGGTGTGACAGTCTTGCAGGGGCGGAGCCGGGACCACCCAAGACCATTGGTCTGTGCTCTCTGCCATGGTGCCGCACTGCAGGGCTCAGTGTTTTGGGAAAAAGTCCCTGCCCGGCTTCAGAGGCAGCAGGGGTGTGGGCAGCCGGGGCAGGGTCCCAGCACCCTGAGCAGAGGTCTGCAACTTGTCCTAACCTGGCCACATTTCACCGGGCTGGGGCACGCATGTTTTGGGGAGAAGAGCTCACCAGGGGAGCAAGCACCAAGTCCCTCCCCAGTGGCGGAGGCAGCAGAGAGGCAGAGTCTGCCTGCCACCTTGGCTGTGCGCTCTGGGCAAGTGACTGGACTTCTCTGAGCCTCAGTTTTCTCCTCTGTACAATGAGGAGAGCAGGTGGAGGCGGCTCAGCCCAGACTGTGAGCTGCAGCAAGAGGCCCAGGAACGCAGCCATCCCTGACCGTCAGGGAGACCAGTGCCTGGCAAAAACAAAGCTTCTACCAGGCAAAAACAAAGCTTCTACCCGGCAAAACCTTGTACACAAAGACAAAAGAGAAACAACCAATAGGGAAACATTCGCAAATCCTCAGAGACCAGGAGCTAACTTCCCTAATATAAATAAGGTGCCTACAAATTGATAAGGAAAACAGGCACGGGACAGGAACAGAGCGTTCACGGGAAACGCGATGTAAATAATCTCAAACTCTTGAAAGGATGCTCTGGCTCATTCTGAAAAGGCTCAGCAAACTCAGCAGCTGCCCTGAGACAGCCTTCTCACCTCTCAGCAGGCAGAGTCCCACGGGTTGGTGGGACCCCGGGGATAGGGGCCCTCCTGGTGCCCTGAACCACACAGGCTCGCACAGCCCGAGGAGGCAGCTTGGCAAATCCACCCAGACTGCGAGTGCGTCTGTTCCAACCACCCTCACACTTCCAGGGACGTGTCCTTCAGAAACACTCGCCTCTGAACAACCTCACGCACAAATCATGTGCTGATGCATTGTTTTTAGCATCAAAAACTGAAAAGTTCTCAGTGTCCATCCAAGGGGACGATGATGAGCAGAATGACGGGCAGCCTGAGGCAGCACAGGAGCTCTGCGTGCTGACGTGGCACTGTCCACCAGGGGCACAGGGAAGTGAGAGTGTGTGAGAAGGTGGGGGTTGGTGGGGTCACATAGGCACCCCTTGACATCCAAATGCAAGCGATCAGACCTTAGGGGACAGGCCGACTGGACACTTCCGTGAGATGTGGTCTGAGCAGGGTCATCATGCTGGGCCTTGGGGTCCGGGAGAGGACCCCAAGGCCCAGGTAGGTGAGTGACTGCAGAGTCTCAGGGTGCCAGCACAGCCCCACGCCCGGCTCCTTCCAGCCCCATGCAGTGCTACCTCCTCCTGGGGCCCTCCTTGCCCACAGCTGGTGGTCGGCTGCTCCCTGCCCATGTGCCTGCCAGGGACTCAGCACTGAGCCGAGTGACCCCACTCCCTGGGCTGCTGCCAGGGCAGAGGACCCACGGAGCTCTCGGGAAGGGCTCACTCGAGAGCCCCTGGCCACTCACGTGGGCAGGGGAGCCCTCCCTCCGGAGGGTGCCAGCATTAGCACTTCCAGACTGGGTCCCCCGTGAGGGCCCAGCGTGGTGGGGCCTGGAAACCTCCTGGGCTTGGACAGAGTGAGCCTTTTACCTGTCGCTCAGGTCTGTGTGGCTCCATCAGCTTCACCACCCGTCCCTGCCGCACCAGGATGACCTGGGAGTCCCCGAGCCAGGCGACGTGCAGGGCCGTCCCCGCGATGAGCGCGCACACGCCTGTGGTGCCGCTCTGCAGCCGCTGTGGGGAGAGAGGGCCCACGCGCGTGAGGCGGCCGGGCACCCCCCACCGGCACACACAGCCCCCACCAAACCGCCCAGCGACAAAGGCGACCGAGCCCCCAGCCGAGCAGCGGCAAGAAGACTCTCATGACGCTGCGGCGTGTGAATGGAGAACACATCCCGCAGCGTCCCGCTCACATCGGGCTGGCAAAGCACACACTCGAGCGGGGTCAGAAGGTGGGCAAGAGGCTGTCTGGGGAGTGGGCAGGGAAGGGCGGGAGGGCAGAGGCCAACGGAGGGCCGGTGAAGCTTCTAGGGTGACGAGCGTGTCGGGCGCGGTGGTGAGGGCGCCACGGCTGTACACACCGCTTAAGCCCAAACGCCAACTCGCACACTTGAAGTGTGCACAGCTTACTGCATGCCAGTGACATCTCAGGAAAGCTGTTTAAGGAAAATAACACACTAAACTGAACACCTGCTTCAGAAAGTCCTTTCCCTACTCTGAGAGGCAGCCCTGTCACCTCCCGGGTGTCAGCCTTTCACTGGGCTGCCCCATATGGCTGGGGACACTGCATGGTTTCAGCTGAGATGCAAAGTCTGGTTTCCGTGAAGGTCTGTGCTCAGGTCATGGGAGGGTGGCGCACGTCTCCCCACTGGGGCAGGTCTTTTAAATAATCAGAGCCTCAGTTTCCCCATGTCTAAAATGGATACAATATTAGTCTTCACCTCATAGGGTTACCAGGAAGACCCCAGGAAATTCTGCAGATGGGTTCAAAGGCGAAGCTCACAGGGAAGGGGCTGTTGTCTCTGTGCTCTTTCTTCTTTCAGAGACAAAGGTCTCATCCCTACACGTGGCTATAAACCCTGAGGAAAGAGTGTCCCCAGCAGACACCAGGGGCCTGCTGGGACCCTGCTTAGAAGAGCAAGTGGAAGTGGGCAGTGCACGGACTCTGTTTTCACTTCCTATACTTCATGATGCTTCCATACCGGCGGCCTTGCTGATGTGGGGAGACTGCCCCCCAGGACTGGCTAACTCCCAGAGGCTGGGGAGGAACAGGGAAGGCTCCAGCCGAGCTACCCCCTTTCCCCTCTCTCCTGCCTGACCCTGCAGCTTCGCTGCGCAGCATGGCATGGCATGGCGTGCCCCTCCTCTTAGGAACTGTAAGTGATAAACTCTTCTTGCAAGGCACTGGTCTCTGTCACTTTGCCATGCCCGATTAAAACAAAATCCTGGGAACATTTTAAAACAGGCTATCCTTCCCCACACGGCCCACAGACCCTCTGCAGCGGGGGCAGGTCCATGTGGCCGAGGGGCCCAACATGCGGGACCGGGGCAGGGTTTGTGCTACTTCGTTCACACGAGAATGAGCCGCCTTACTGTGAGAAGGAAATGATGTGATCTCCAGCAGTGTCCAGTGGGGACCTTCGGGCAGCAACAACCACTTGGGTTTCCTTCCCTTGGCAGAGGCTGGGCCTCTCCACTGGCCTCCAAGCTGCACCAGAGGCCTGGCTGCTGGTTCTCACCTCTCGCTTGGCTTTCCTGAGAAACATCCGGTCGGTGAGCCGGAAGGCTTCCCTGAGGGCTCCCTCGGGGTCCGTGGGCAGTTCTGGCTGGCGGGCAGCGTTGGCGTGCACGTGGACAGCGGCATACCTCGCGGCGTCCACCCCTCCGTGACCGTCAAACACGGCAAAGTAGGCGCGGTCCACAGGGTCCTGCTGGGGAAGGCAGTGGGAGTCACAGAACCGCTGGCCTCACACCAGCCACTCCTGCGTGGGGTGGGGCTCAGGCACTGGGCGAGGAGGGGTCTGGAAGAATCAGCAGGGCCTTCGCCCGCAGCACGGCTGCCTGGTGCCTGCACTGTGAGCAGGGAGACCTGGAAGAGGGTGGCCCTTGGGAGCCTCAGTTACCATCTGCACCCCATTGCTACCAGCATAAAACAAGGGGAGGGGCCCCAGGTGGCTCCCAGTGCCAGAGGCCAAGCAGAGCTCTGCAATCCTGGGCTTGGGTGAACTTGGCACCGGGACTGTGAGCGGGGCCTCCCAGAACTGCTGGGAGGGGCTTTGGCAGCCGCCTGCACCTCCTTCTTGAGATGGCAGCTGACGAGTGTCTTTCTGGCCTGGGCCTTGGCGGGCAGCTGTCCTTGGCACCCGGGGGGCCCTAGCCCCTACTCTGGCCCTCTGAAAGTTATCCCCAGGGCCCTGCAGGGGGAACACTCACGGACAAGCCAAAGAGCTGGTTGAAGGCAGGAAGGGCCACGTGCCGGTCCTCCATCTTGCGGCGAGTGTTCCGGATGGCGTGGATGGACATCAGCCACTGCCGCTGTGGCATCCGGGCGGTAGGCGGTACCTGCTTCTGCCACTGGCTGGCGACTTCCCAGAGCAGGTTAAAGAAACTCCGTGCCAGGTCTTGGGCATCCAGCACTGATGGGCACAAGGGAGGGAGGGTCGGGGCCGTGGCCACCTGCTGCCCTGTCCTTGCTATCCAGGCAGCCACCACCACCAGCCGGCACAAGCGCCACCAGCCGTCCCCTCCATGTACATTCTGAGCACACCGACCTAACAAGCTACGCCTGGCAGAGTCTGTCATCACAATTAGAAATGTCTGGTTTGGCAATATGTCCCAGAGGTCACCCGCCCCATGATGGAGCAACTCCACTCATGGGAACCCACCCTAAGGAATCACTGAAAATAAAAAAAAAAAAAAAATACTTTCAGGACAAAGTATAGAATCATTTTAAACTGTCCATTAATTAGAAATAATCTATATCTGATGACAGAAGAATGATAAGTAAATTATGGACTATTCTCTCAATGATGAATTAAGCTGCTATTAAAAATGATTTTCACAACTAAACATGCAACCGCCATATGACCCAGCAATTGCATTCCTAGGCACTTATCCCAGAAAAGTGAAGATTATGTTCACACAAGAACGTGTACATGTTCACGGCAGCTTTATCTGTAACAGCCACAATCTGGATTCAGCCCGGATGTCCTTCAACGTGTGAATGGCTCAACAACCTGCGGTCCCCCCATACCTTGGAACACTACTCAGTGAAGCAAGGAGTGAACTCCAACTTGGTTTCAGCTCCAGAGAATTATTTGGGTGAAAAAAGCCAATCTCCCATAGCCACACATTTATAAGCATTCTTTGTGGAGTTTGTTTGTTTGTTCATTTTTGTTTTTTTTAGAAATGTAGTCTCACTCTATCACTCACGCTGGAGTGCAGTGGCGTCACCATAGCTCACAACAACCTCGAACTCCCGGGCTTAAGCAATCCTCCTGTCTCGGCCTCCCAAGTATCAGAGACTACAGGTGTGCGTTACCATGCCCAGCTAATTTTTAAAAATTTTTTTTGTAGAGATGGGGTCCGCCTATGTTGTTCAGGCTAGTCTTGAGCTCTCAGCCTCAGGCAATCCATCTGCCTTGGCCTCCCAAAGGGCTAGGATTAGAAGTGTGAGCCACCATGTCAGCCTTCTTTATTGAAATGTCAAAATTATAGAAATAGAGATTAGTGGTTCAGCGGTTAGGGAAGGTGGATGTGGGTGGGGGTGGCATCAGGGTGGCCATGAAAGAGTGACATGAAGGATCCTTGTTGATGGAGACAGAGCAGAGATTGAACTGTTCTATATTTTGACTACCTTAAGACCCTGGTTGTGATATTTTATATAGTTTCATACAATGTTACCACTGGCAAAAACTGGGTGAAGTGAACATGGATCTCTTCACCTTCTTTCTTTTCTCTCCTCTCTCTCCTCTCATCGCTCGAGCTCAGGGAGGGCAGCTCTATGCTGCGAGGATGCTCAGGTGGTCCTGTGAAGAGTCCACCTGGGAAGGGACTGACGCCTCCCGCCAGCAGCCAGGTGTCCGCAGCACCTGGGAAGCGGCTCCTCCAGCGAGCTGGCGCCGGGTGAGCACAGCTCTGCACAATGCCCTGGGCCAAGACCACCTAGCTGAGCCGCCCCAACTTCCAGACCCACGGAGGCTGTGGGAGAACGAGTGTCTGTGCCCCACCCACTGCGTTTTGGGACTATTTGCTATGTAGCAACAAACATATCCCGAGCCCGACGTAAGGCCGGCTTCTGAAGGAAAGCTCAACAGGGAGCAGGAGCTAGCTGTAGGGACCCAGCCACCTCCGCGCACAGAGCCCTCCTGGGACTCCTGGCGGTCCAGGTGTGTGTGGCATGCACAGGTGCGACAGGGCCAGTCACCTGAGGGGCTCAGGGTTAAGTAACTGAACACAGGGCAGATCCCAAGTGTCGAGGACCACACCTGAGGACATGGGGAATTGAGAGAAGGAAGGGCCCCTGCCCACTGGTGGTGGCTGGGGAGAAAAGGAGCCCGACCGAGGCTGGAGGGGACACCACTTGGGAAGAGCTACGAGCCCAAGGGGTGGTGTGCACAGGAGGCCACAGGAAGACAGCCAGAGGGAACCCACGAATCACGGTGGGCTGGGGCGTCTAGAGCTGGCTGGTGTCAGCACACCCAGCACACAGGCCCATTCAAGCACTCGGCAAGAACTTGGGGCCCAGGCCGGGCGGATGGCTCAAGGTCAGGAGTTCAAAACCAGCCTGAGCAAGAGCGAGACCCCGTCTCTACTATAAATAGAAAGAAATTAATTGGCCAACTAATATATATAGAAACAATTAGCCAGCCATAGTGGTGCATGCCTGTAGTCCCAGCTACTCTGGAGGCTGAGGCAGCAGGATTGCTTGAGCCCAGGAGTTTGAGGCTGCTGTGAGCTAGGCTGACGCCATGGCACTCGCTCTAGCCTGGGCAACGAAGCGAGACTCTGTCTAAAAAAATAAATAAATAAAAAATAAAAATAAAAAAGAACTTGGGGCCTGGCAGGGCCAGACTGCGGGGCCGTGGGTGTAGGAGGCACCCGAGAACAGATGCCGGTGGGTCCAGCTCAGGGGAGGCAGCTCCACGTGCGTCTGATCCGTGCGTTTTATTTATTTATTTATTTATTTATTTATTTTTTGAGCCAGAGTCTCACTTTGTTGCCCAGGCTAGAGTGAGTGCCATGGCGTCAGCCTAGCTCACAGCAACCTCAAACTCCTGGGCTCAAGCGATCCTGCTGCCTCAGCCTCCTGAGTGGCTGGGACTACAGGCATGCGCCACCATGCCTGGCTAATTGTTTCTATATATATTAGTTGGCCAATTAATTTCTTTCTATTTATAGTAGAGACGGGGTCTCACTCTTGCTCAGGCAGGTTTCGAACTCCTGACCTCAAGCAATCCGCCCCGTGCGTTTGTTCTATACCAGTAGGTTTCATGGAAATTTGTTATGTAGCTACATACACACCCCGCCAACCATCAGGACGCTCCCAGTCCTCATGGTGCTGTCTCTCCTGCCCTCCTCTTCCTCTCCTCTGTGGACAGCTGTGCCATAGGCTCCGCTCTGCTCCCTCTGGAGACCTCTGGCTCCTGACGCTTGCCAGGCCCGAGACCCGCAGGGAGGTGCCCGGGCTGCTGTCGCCATTCACGCTCCTGCCTCATGCTGCGCTGCTGCTACTCCATCAACCCGCCTGGACTTGACTCTGCCCAGGCAGAGGGCACTGCTGAGGCGAGGTGCCAGCCCACAGACGCCCGAGGCCAAGACTGCAGCCCTGGTGCCCACGGGAACTGCTTCTGGAGTTTTGTCCCGATCACTATCGATGAGGAGGGGCCGGCTGGTAGCACAGGAGGTTTCAGCCACATCTCTGCCCTGCAGTGGTGACTCTCACCGCCTCCACCCTTGTCCCAACACAGCGTCCACAGGCTTGACTGTGTTGACTACACTGACAGGAGGGTGTGATCGAGGCCGCTAGCCCAGGCGCACAGGGGAGGGTTCACAGGCCTGCGGGAGCCCTAGGTGTAGGGCCCGGTTTGTGCCAGCTGCAGCAGTTCTCCTTCCCACCAGCAGGTGACACTGGAGGGGCACAGAAGCCAGCGGGCTGGGCGGGGCTGGGCGGTGGGGGTGCTCCCTTTGTGTGGCAGCGGAGCCAAAGCTGGGGAGCAGCAGCTGCCACCGGCTGGATGCCTGCTGGCTCTGCGGAGAACAATGGCTGCCTGTCACTGCAGGCAGCTGTCCCCCAGGCTGTGTGAGTGGGCAGGGAGCCAGGAAGAAGGACAGGGGACCAGAGCAAGGAGGAGAATGGCCTGGCAAGGCTTTGTTCCTCACTTCGCCTCACCGCTCGCACCACGCCGACGCTGAGTTTAGAGTAAAACGGCCAGAAAGGTACTGTCAGGGAAAGAACCCAGGATCCATCCATCGAGTGGCTAGGGTGCATGTTGGGGAGTTTTCAGCTGGGCGCTCCCACCCTCAAGGTCCCCCCGGCCCTGCAGCCTTTGACTCTCACTCCCTGGACTTCTGGTCCAACACAAACCAAAACTTTGGCGAAACACAATAAAAAGGAATTATCAGTAAAATAAAAGCAAGTCATGCCCTGCTGTTTTATGATTACATTCTCTGTCAAAGGGTACTGCGGGCCTCTCACTGCTCCCTCCCAGTTCTGGGTGCCTTTGGCCAGGAGCAGGGCTACAAGGCTCATGGACAGTCTCCACACAGTGGGGTCCTGACTCAGGCCAGTGGAGGCAGGCGGCCCGAGCACTGATGTTTTCTCCTGTCCAGACGACAATGCCACGCCGTGAACCCGCTGATGTGCCAGCCTGCTGACTCGGACCTGGCCCACCTGGGCGCACGTGAACAAGGTGGAATGGCAATGTATTTGAACTTGGCCGCCCGACTGTGAGTTAGCTTTTCTGGTTTCCTCATGTGTAAAACAGGACAAACAGTGTTCGTTTCCTGGGCTGCTCTGCAACCTCAGTGAGAGTGGACACAGGAGGGTCCCTGCACCCCCAGACCTGTCTCACATGCTGCTGTGTCTAGCACTCTCTGCATGTTGATTATGCCGCCTGTCCTGAGCCAGTGTCCCGGGTACCGATAATGTGGTCCCCACGACAACATCACCCCATGCCACCTGCTGAGCAGCCCCGGAGCCACCTCAGAGAAAAGAGAACTCACAGATCACAGTGGTCTCCTCCTCCTCTTCTTCCTCCTCCTCCTGCCTGGGCAACTTCCTAAATTCCGAAAGGTCCATCCGTAGCAGCTGGGAAACTGCCACGTGGGCCAGGGACGCAGCAAGAGGCGGTGGAGCGTTCCTAGGGATGAGAAAGGAGAAGTGAGGCCGGGGCTTCCCAGGCAGGAGCCAGGCCCAGCACCTGCCCTGACCGTCAGCCCACACGCTGCAAGGCCACATGAGCAGGGCAGCCTCTGTCCTCGGGGAGATGGGACTGGACGCTCACACAACACGCCGAGGCAGACACACGGCACTTTCCAGCAGGCCGAGTGGGGGTGGTGGGTGGGGGCTGTTCCAGAGACATGAGAACTGTGTCCTCAGCCTTGGTGGCTGAGCAACCTGCCTGGCAGCCAGGCTGATGCTGGCTCCTGGTCCACGTGCCCCACGGCAGAGGGAGTCACCCATGCCAGCTGGGGACCCCCTAGGGTTCGTAGGTGTGTTATGGGTTGAACTGTGTCCCCCCCAAATTCATATGCTGAAGCGCTAATAACCAGCACCTCAGAATGGGCCGTTTTTAGAAATAGGATCATGGCAGATAGAATGAGTTAAGATGAGGTCATATTGGAGTCGGGTGGGATCCTTCTCATATGATTGACGTCTTTATAAAAACGTGGAAATTCAGACAGACACACACAAGGAGAATGCTGTGTGAATATGCGGTAGAGACCCTGGGTGAGCCTAAAAGCCAAGGAAGGCCAAGCAAAGATGGCCCCAAACCACCATAAGGAGCCAGACCTGCTCCCCCTGCACCCCCTATCGTAGACTTCTTGCCTCCAGAACTGTGAGAAGACAGGTTTCCGTTGGTTAAGCCACCCAGTCATTCCTATGGCGGCCCCAGGAAACTGATCTCAGGCATGAGCCCCGTGGGCACACACGGCAGAGGGTCCCCGGGCAGATGGGCTGCGGGGCTGGTGGGCCAAGCTGTGTGGCAACAGGGAGCCACCAACTGTGGTCTGTTTTGAAGAAGGACGTGGCAAAACAGGATCTTTGACTCTGGCGTGGAGGGTGGGCTGAAGGGTGGGGCTGGCGGAGGTGGTGACAACCGTCCCGGGGATAGAGGTGGAGGCCTGAGCTGGGCAGGGCCGTGGTGACGGGCAGGACGGGACAGAGGAGGGACATGGGAAGGAGGGGCATCAGGGGCTGGGTGGGGGAGGCACAGGGACAGTGTCAATGTTTCTGTTTTATGCAACTGAGGGACAGTGGTACAATTAATCACCCCAGCGGGGACAGAGTTGGGCTTGGCAGGGCATGGTGATGGTTTCCGTGTCCAGGGAGATCCTCAGGTTGCTCAGAGGCTGAGTGGCCTAGGGGCTGCGGCCCGTGGTCTGGGTAGGAGATGCGGCTATGGAATGAAGGGGTGGGGGGCCGGGACCCACAGGAGCTTGCCCGCCCGGGAAGAGGGCCACGGCGTGTCTGAGAAGTGGGGACGACCCCAAGGGTGGCCTCCCGGGGGCCTTGGAGGAGTAGTTCTGAGAAGTGAGCCATGGTCGCCCGCTCCGAACATCAGAGAGCAGAGCTGAGGAGTGGAGGCGGCGTGGGTGGGGTGGAGAGGGTGGTCCCCACAGGCCCAGAGCACACGGAGGGGACGAAGTGCCAGCCCTGAGCCGGGGCCTTTGGCAGGCGGGCGGTGCGGAAGGAAGCTGAGGGGCAGGTTGAGGGCAGTTTGGGGATGGAGAGAGTTGTGGCCGAGGAGAGCAGTGCCAAGGACTGTCCGGTGACCGTGCACCTTTCCATGCCCATCCCCACCCCTCCAGACCTGGCTCAAACACCACACCTGCGGGAAGCCCAGGTGGAAAGAGTCGCCCCTCCTGGTGCCCGTACAGCCTCTGGGATGCATCCTGACCCCGGAATCTGCAGCTCCACCCAGCAGGGGCCCCTGGAAGCTGGGTGACATGCATTTACCCTGTGTGCCTGTCCCAGTGCATGGGGGCAGCCTGGGGGGCAGCCAGGTGATTCTTTGTTGGGCTGACACTCCTGGTTTTGACTGGAGGGTGAGAACCTTCCAACGGCCCAGGTGACAAGTCATGTCCTGCAGGGGCTGGGTGTCCCAGGCATCTACCAATGGTCTTAGGAATCTACTGGGATGAATTCCTGATATTTTAAAAAGAGAAAGTGACTCAGGGGAGAAGCCTCTGAAACTGCCTTTGAAAAACAACCAGCCAAGACAGGAGAAATGAGTTCCTCTGCTCTTCGGGGCTTTCCTGCCAACTGCTGGCTTTTCCTTTTTCATAGCAGGAGAAGGGACGTGTTTCCCCTCTGTGCTGGTGAGGTCAAGTTTCCGCTTCCTGCCCGCCCGCCACTGCTGCTGGGGGCAGGAAAGCGGCTTCGGGCTGTGGGGACCCAGACAATGCCTGGCCATGGGCCACCAGCACCCCCTTCCTGGACACAACTGCCATCTCATCCATGGGTCCTCCCCCCACATCCATGGGCCCCACCCATGGACATGCTCTGGAAGCCCTCAGTCCTGAGTCACTGCACCATCAAAGTCAGCCCTGATCCTGGTCCCCTCAGGGTGGGGCTCTGAAACAGGGACAGAAGATGCTCAAGGGAACGGCTGAGGTTTGTGCAAGGACTAGGGACACGAGACACGAGAAATGCTACTCCTGCCTGCCTGGGGGTTACCGAGTTTACAGTCCAGTGGCAGAGATGAAAACTGCACTTATTAAATAAAATAATCACAGAGTAAGTAAGGCATGTACTGCTCGAGGACCCAAAGATGTGACACCAGAGATGTAACAGCAAGGGGGGAGACAGGACATCAATGGAGCCCACCCAGAGCCAGGTGATGTGACTCTGGAGGGTCTCAGAAAGGATGCCACTCAGCCGGGCGTGGTGGCTCACGCCTGTAATCCTAACACTCTGGGAGGCCGAGGCGGGCGGATTGCTTGAGGTCAGGAGTTGGAAACCAGCCTGAGCAAGAGCGAGACCCGTCTCTAAATAGAAAGAAATTAATTGCCCAACTAATATATATAGAAAAAACTAGCCGGGCATGGTGGCGAGTGCCTGTAGTCCCAGCTACTCGGGAGGCTGAGGCAGGAGGATCGCTTGAGCCCAGGAGTTTGAGGTTGCTGTGAGCTAGGCTGACGCCACGGCACTCACTCTAGCCTGGGCAACGAAGTAAGATTCTGTCTCAAAAGAAAAAAGGAAGGATGCCACTCAAAATCTGCAAAGGAGCCCACGGACCAATGTACTCGGGGCTCTTCATACCCAAGGGCCCAAACCTGGACTGTGGGGATGGGGAAGAGAGCACGGAGGTGGCGTGTGAGAGTGTGGGGTGTGTGTCCGCATGCAAGGTGGACGTGGTGCAGACAACATATGAGGTTCAGGCCCCAAGTGATAACCACACATATGAACAACCATGGCTGTGTGCGAAAGAAAATATTAGAAAAGAACAAAAATAAAATAAATCCGTTAAGATGGCTGGGAAATATAAGACCTCAAAGTGTTACAATTTATCACACATTTGTGGAGCGCTAAGGTGGGTTCCGGCGCTAAGGAGGCCCACAGGGAACTAGTGCCACCCAGCCTCAGCCCCTCCCGACTCGCATCCATCGCTGACCACCAACAACCAACAGGGTTCTGGTTATGAGGAGGGGCACAGGGACTTGTCTCAGCCGGGTCTGGTCACTCGCCCATGCTTGGGCCGAGGCGCACCAGCCCTCCTGGGCCTGGCTTTCCTCCCTGCAGCCTGAGCCCCCAAGGCAGCGATGGCCCTTGGTCATCCTCACGGAGGGCCTGACCCGGCTGCAGATCTCCCTCCACTGCACAGCCTGCTCCCTGGTGAGGCTGCCTGCTCCTCTTGGGGAAGCAGAACCCCAGGACCTCCAACAGGGTGCTCTGCTCCACCCTCGGGGGCCAGTTCACCTGATGTCACCTGTCTTTGTCTTATTGCTTTTTTACAGATATGGTCTCACTCTGTCGCCCAGGCTGGAGAACAGTGGCGTTATCATAGCTCACTGCAGCCTCTTACTCGTGGGCTCAAATGATCCTTTTGCCTCCACTTCCCAAGGCCCTGGGAGTACAGGCGTGAGCCACTGCACCCAGCCCCACTTATCTTTAAAATGTTTCCTTACGACAAGGCAACAATGCCCTTCGCACATGTCATGCCCAGGTGACGTGGCCCTGGAACACCCACTGCCCATGCTCACTCTGCACAGGGTGCGTTGCCTCTACTGGGGCCTCAGGGTCCTGGCAAATAGGCCATCGCAGGACGTGCAGGGACGGAGCTGATCTGCCACAAGGGGCACAGGAAGCTCATGCTCAGGGGACATGAAGACGGAGCCTCTGCTGGGGGGAAGCCATGGCTGAGGGCATGCCACAGCTCCAGAGGATGTGCAGACACCCCAAGGATGATGTGGGACTAGGGCCCCTGGGCATAGTGAGGGACTAGGTCTGCAGGGACGTGGAGTGGCCTGCCAGCCCTTTTGCCCCTGTTAGCCACCTCTGTGCCAGACAGAGCAACCTGACCCCAAGACTCTGAAGCTATCTAAGCAGAGAGGGACAGAGAAGAGACGTTGTCCTTCACTGTCTTTCGTGGGATAAGTGCTTCCA